>JAIUCT010006519.1:0-13332 GCA_021307375.1 Tetraneura akinire
TAATTTTTATTTGCCCTACCTATAATTTTTAGTTTCGTCGCCACTGTATTAATGTTAAATTAAATTATATGCCTACGTATTATCTTAATTAATAAAAACTGGTTTAATTTGAATTACAATGGTGTCGTTTTAACATCAATATTATTTAACCAAAATAACAACTTTTATCTTTACTATAAATACAGCTATTGTTATTTCTACACAATATTCAAGTTAAAATATACTAACCCATATATTTAAAATGAACCTAATGTAACAAGCGTCTAGGGACAGAGAATCCGAACGGCTGCAAGATGGCCGACAACCGTATTTCATGTTTCTTATCAATATAATATGTTATCACTAAATTATTAAATGTCTATATCACGATTTAAGAGGATGTCAGCGCCATGAATATCAATGATAAATATACGTTCACTAAAAACAAATAAAACTACCTCTAAAAATAAATTTAGAGTTAAAACACCTATTAGTAAACTGATAGAAAACAATATTTCGGAGACAACCTCATCGGTGTTTTTCAAAAAATTAATTAGTAAAAAAGTTATAAGATATTTAAAAACTTAAAAAAAAATTATTTTTAACATTAAATATTATGCTATAGAATAGTAAAAGAGTAAAAATCCGATGAGGTTGTATCCAAAATGTTGTATACTATCAATTTACTAATAGGTGTTTTAACTCTAAATTTATTTTTAGAGGTTGTTTTTTTTGTTTTTAGTAAACATGTTTTTTTGGCGTTAGAAAATGTTAGGATTTATATTTCACCGGTAATGTGCTGCCACCTATATAGTTTATAGATTGTACAGTACGTTTCGCGCGTTTTCGGTGATATTTTGGGACGACCGTCGTCGCTTGCGGGTGGCGTTCCAGGAATAATTTAACCAGGTATCTTAATAAATAATATAATACCGTATGGGCGTATACTAACTCAAAATGTAGCAATACTACTAATAATTATTATACGATAATTAATAATAATATGAAATACTGAGAAATTTGTAGGTCTTCAATAGTTTATTATTATAAATATTATAATAATAATATAGGTACGTCTTACAATATTGAAAAATGGTCACTTTCTCCGTGTCATTTATATTGCCATTGAGTATCCACGTAATGTGAATTTTGTACACTATTTATTGTACTTCATTTGTATTACCTTATAAAATTATAAAAATTCAAATTTAAATTACTTAAATTATAATTTATAATACAAATTATATTCTTATATCAATTGACAATTATTGGAAATAAAAGAAAATAAACATAAATTGAAGCGACACAGTAAACGAAAATTTACTAGTAGTCTTGCATTTCGACGTAATATTACACGAAAAAGGTACGTAAATCATCCAAAATATTATACTAGGTATATCTACTCTCATTTTAGTCTAAATAGTGTATTATGTTTAAAATATAAATAATATGATAAATTAATTTAAAAATTGCTGTCTCCAGAAATTAATTAAAAAGGTAAGTCTCGTATTTTTAAAAATATTTTAGATTAAATAAAAATAAATAAAAATTATGACTACTTAATAAATTGTTACTTAATAAATTAAAATATTTAATTGGTCAATTTTCGTATATTACATAAAAAAATAATATATTACCTTAGCTCATATTTATTATTTTTATGAACCTATATTCTACTTTATTACAGTGAAAATGCCAATTTTTCTGTTTCGGCAGAAATTAATATAATTGAACATCAAAATATATCAAATAATATGAATATATCAGATATAACACCTCCAACTGCATTTTCTACTCCGCAAATTGTAAATTCATCAAAACAAAATAATGATTTAATCAATTTTTCTTGTAGTGATATAAGTGAAATAGACAATTTTAAACTTCAGACTAATAATGATAATGAATGTAATAATATTATGTAAGTATACACAATACACCTAAGAAATATTATGGGCCATGGGGTATTCATTTATTGGTAATATATTTTATATCATAATATATTTATATTTCATAGGACTACTGAATATAAAAAAATACCTTTAGTTGGTCGAAAGATAGTAGACATTTTTTATATATTTGAACAAATTAGAATATTTCGACATGACGGTGGTTTTGAATGTACATTCTCTGATATGGAATATATTTCAGAAAAAATTAATGGTTTTTTTTCTACATTTGAATTCAAGTGTAAAATGTGTTGTAAAAAAATGAGTATTTCATCAGAAAAAAAAGAAGCTGATTACCTGTCTATAAACAAAGCGGTTTTAAATGGCACTGTCGCAATTGGTAAAATATATATTCAAATTAATTGTATAGTATAGAATATAGATAGTATTTTGTGTATGCTGACTTAGTGACTTAGTATACCTATTTACCAATTAGCATAAAAATATTAATAAAAATCAAATTCGTATTACTTTAATTACCTAAGCGGTAGAAAAAATGACGAAATAAGGCATTTTTCACAAAATCTGAAATTTCGACCAATTTGATTTCAATATTTCACGATAAGTCAGATAATTTTGAAGTTAGAGACTTGAAAATTTTATTGGGTGTTAACATAGGTACTATATATATGTAATACATTTTTCCGCCGTTACGTTATTTTTCTACAAAATATAGGACTTTGAATATTTCTTAAAATTCTCGTTTTTATGTACCTATATAATGTTTGATAAAATTGGCAATTTTGGGCATTTATGTCTGAAAATTTTACTGACTTAATTTTTTTTTATATGACGTGTTTAAAGTTGAAATTTTAATAAAATTATTTATATTAAACGTAGAGACTGATAAGTGTAAAAAATTTAATTGGTATATAATATATTATCTGATGAACTTCGCTCAGAATCGTTTTTCGAATCACACTAGCATCCCTTCCCTTGCTTTTTTTTTATACTTTGAATTTACGTAATGACTCGACGATTATGTCTTATTGTTTTTATTTTTAAATTAAAATTATTATATTTAAAGCACAAGTATTTACAAATTATTTATACCGTAGGTATTGGTCAAAGACAATTGGCTGAATTTTCAGCTGCATTAGAAATGCCTTGTATGGCCAACACTACTTATTCGAGATTACATGACTCGATGAGTTCTAGTATCCACGATAGTGCTTGGACTGAAATGTTAAAAGCTGGTGAGGAAGAGAGAAGGTTAGCGATAGAAGCTGGTGATGTTGACGAGGAAGGAAACGCTTTATGTACCGTTGTAGCAGATGGCCAATGGGCCAAAAGAAGTTATAAATCGAAATACGATGCACTATCTGGAGTGGTATAATATTTTAATTTTTCAAAGTATTGAAATTTATTACAAAACTTTTCTTTAGGCCACTATTATAGGATATAGGACAAAAAAAGTATTATTTGTCGGGATTCGTAATAGGTATTGTGTTGTATGTCATCGCGCGGCTCTAAAGAAAGTACCAAAACCAAAACATCATTGTTTCAAAAACTGGAATAAATCGGCTACCAGTATTGAAGCTGACGGCGTACTAGAAGGTTTTAAAAAAAGTATTGAAATGCACAATTTAAAATACAATAAATTGATCGGTAAGTTTATGAATTTATGATTATCACTAAACTAATAGATAGTTCATAATTTACTAATTTTTTATTAATAATAAATAATGATATTTTTATGGTATTTATATTATATTATACATATATATAATAATTATATATATTGTACACACAGATCAGGCATTGGTGAACCATTATTATATATTATATATTTTTATAGGCGATGGAGACAGTAGTGTCACTAAGCGACTAAATGAAGCTTTACCAAACGGTCCTAACTTTTTAATACAAAAAATTGAGTGTAGAAATCATTTATTAAGAAATTATTCTCAAAAAATTACTGCTGCCGCAAAAAAATGTATTTATCCTATACCTTTACGTAGATTTATTCTATCAAATATAATTAGATTTAGGACTGGAATTGCAACAGCTATTAAATATAGAAAAACCGAAAATAAAACTACATCACAACAAATATCAGGTTTTTTAATATCAATAAATTTTACTTACAGAGTTACAATTATATATACTTTACTATTTTTTATATTATTTCATTTTTGGTTTATTTTTTAAGATTTGGCGAATGATATAATGAATAGTCCATATTATATATTAGGAGAACACAAAAAGTGTGATAAATATTTTTGTAATGGATCTAAATCTGGAGAACATAATTTAGTCCCTAATGCTGAAAATTGTGGTTTAATGAGGGAAATTAATATGGCTAATCGTCGTTTATTTAATAATGCTCAAAGTCTCCTACAAAACGTTGATAATAATATTTGCGAGCAGTTTAATAGCATGATTAACAAATATATTGGTGGAAAAAGAACAAATTTGTCTCAAAAGAATACATATAATACTAGAGTAGTAGCAGCTGTTATTGCATTTAATTCGCAATCGTATTTGCATACCACACATAAACATATAACTAACGCTAGTCCAGGTAATTAAAAATTAAATATATATTTAATATTTATTATATTTCTATATTATCGGAATTTCATACATTAACAATTATGTATATAATAATATTGTCTTTTTTTATTGGAAATATTAATTTATACATTGCCTAATTTATGTTGGGCATTTTTCATAATACCTATAGTTAATGTGATTATTATATACATTTCCTGATCATTTTCGGCATTATACATATTACCTAGGTATTAATGTATTATGCATAATGCCTAATTATTCACATTTCAGTAACATTATATATATAATATTCCTATGATTATAGGAAAATTTGGAAAACGGTTTTTAGCTTCTGTTAAAAGAATGAAATTAAATAATACAAGACGAAGAATATTATTTCCTAAAAATAAAATAAATGTAAAATCTACTGGGCCAGATGAAGATTATGGTTTGACTGAACAATTGATTGACGAATTATCAGAAAATGATATTAATATAAAGAAAAATACATTCATTAAAAGTCTCTCAGAAATGAATCGAAGTAAGCATATCTGACTAGAATTATTTATACGAAAAAAAAATTATATTATTACAATTTGTAACTAATATTATCCCAATATGTATTATTATATACAACTTTTCCAATAATAAAGTGATAATAAAAAAAGAAGAGCTGATACTCCTGCCGCATAGGATATAGGTGTGCGAATCATAGTGTTTAATTTTAATTAGAATTTGAATACAATGATAAACCGTTGCATTCGAAAAAACGATGAAATATCGAAATCGAATTCGTCGAAATTTCAGTTTTCGTGATAAATGCCGTTTTTTTGTCATTTTTTCGTCGTCTTTTCTCCCGCTTAGGGTCAATTTTGAGAAATTCGAAAAGCGACTCAAATAAAGTACCAACAACATCCACTTTCCTACCGGAAACATATGCTATTCGTGCAAATCGGAGCATTATTTCGGGTCGTAAGTGTTTTCAGACATAAAAAAAAAAAAAAGGGCACACATCATTGTAAAACCAATACATTCTTCGCTTCGCTCAGAATCTAAAATAATTGAATATAAATACTTATTTATAATTTTATATGTCTAAACTTATTAATTATTTATTTATTTATTTATTTGTTAATTGATTAATTATTGAAAAAGGTAATTTAGAACAAGAAACTAGAAATCAAGCCGAATCACAACTTTGGCATATCGAAAGACGAAAACGAATTATTGCATCAAATTTTGGAAAAATTTGTAAAATGAAACCGCATACGTCCTGTAAAAATACCGTCTATGGATTGTTATATAGTAGTTATGTACAGGCTAAGGCATTAGATTACGGAAGAAGTATGGAACCACATGCAAAAAATAAATTTGAATCCAAATTAGGATTAAAAGTTTCTTCAGCTGGTTTATGTGTAGATCCTGAAATACCCTATTTAGCAGCGAGTCCAGGTAAAATATAATAAATTTTTACAAAAATTAACATTAACATTCTTTAGAATAATAAATAATAATAATAATAATTATACCCAATGTACGATTTTTAGATGGTTTCATTAATAATGAATCTATTATTGAAATAAAATGTCCATACTCATCAAAAGACAGTAATAGTATACTTGATGCGATAAAGGAAGGAAAAGTATTATATATTAAAATTAATAATACATTTAAAAAATTATAATAATTGTTAAAAATAAAAATAAAATAAAATTTTTTATTTATATGTATTTTTAGATTAAGTACTGCAATGTAAAAATGGTTAACAATGAATCCATAATTAAACTAAAAGAATCGTCTGATTATTATTATCAAATTCAGGGGCAATTGCATATAATAAGAAGACAATTATGTTATTTTGTAATATATTCTGAAAAATGGATTTCCATTGAAAAAATTATTTATAATGAAAACTTTTGGTACGAAAAAATGATCGATCATTTAAAAATGTATGAGTGATATTTTAAATAATAAGTATTTTTATAATAAGTATACAATTTATTTATAGTAATATATTACAAAATATTAAAATAAATAATGGTTTCAGATTTTATATGGAATGTTTATTACCAGAATTGGTAAATCCGCAATTCTGTAAAAGATTACTCATAAGTGATATAAAGGAACCCCATCATATTAAAATAGAAAAACTAAATAAAAATAATAATAGTCAATAATAACTATTTATATTTATATATAAAATTATATATAATTATTATTTATTACCTATTTATATTTTGATATTTAAATAAAATATAATATTCATTATGTCTAAGTTTTTTATTGTTTTAAACGAAAATAATATGAAAAATACTGTGATACAGTACATTTTTTAAACTAGTAAACTAGGCGTCAAATAATTAATTAAATTTTTACACAATATTATTGTCAAAAGAATAATTTTAAATTATGTAGAAAAATAATTATATTATATGTAAGATTTAACAAAATATTATAGGTAAAAGCTGTAAAACGACAACGACATAACGTAATATAGATAGTTCAGCCGCGCAGCACACGCCATAATCGTAGTGTTGTATTATCATATTATAGTACTACCCAGTACATAGTAAACTTGATTTTGTTTTATAAATTTATAATAATTTATGTAGTACAGTAATCACTGATAGTAATCGGGAAATAATTCATTTGTCAATGCACAGAATACTTATATAATAATATCAATATACTTATATAAAATCAATGTTATAAGCTTATAGACGAACGTATATTACGATAGCAATAAACATTGTATACGACGTACGCAATGTCATAAATCCCTATTTATAAAATCTACAGTCTACACGGCGTTTGATGAGATGTGATTAGCACAATTAATATTCATGAAATAATAAAAGATAAAACATGCTCTCGATGTGAATGCGTGTGAAGATAGCTCCGTAGAAACTTAGCACGTTACCATTGATAAGAAAATGGTTTAAACCATGTATATTATGTCACGTATAAAAAAAATATTAAGGGGTATCTACAATATAAATGACAATAATTTATATAATAGACAAGGCAATGTAATTTATTTGAAATATTAATAATTACATTTATTCAATGTCTATAAATGATTAATTACCCAACAAGATTTTATAACGCATCACAAAATTTTGTTTCTATTAGATTTTGAGTGAATCGAAAAATGTATTGGTTTTTAATGCTCCGATTTTCACGAATAGCACACGTTTCCGGTTGGAAAGTGGTTGTAGTTGGTAATTTGTTTAGGTCATTTTTCGAATTCCTCAAAATTGACCCTATGCCATAGGAAAAACTACTAAAAAATGATGAAAAAACGGCATTTTTTACTAAAAATGAAATTTCGACGAATTCAATTTAAGTATTTCATAACTCAGGAAATTTTGAACTTAGACACTTGAAAATGTAATTGGGTGTTCGCATAAGTACTATATATTTTTTGTTAAAATTTCTATTTTGTCATATTACCTATAATTAGAGATGTCTAAACAATAAAAAATATTTGGTTTTGGTTGTAAAAAAAATTATAAACTAATAAAACATTGTTAATAATAAAATAATATAATAGGCAACCTCAAAAAAAAAATTTATTTATTCAATCAATAGTAGTATTCAAATTGTCAGTGATAGAGTATCTCTTCACTTTGGCTAAAACATTTGCATATTCCTTTTAATATATAAAATGTATGTTTATTAAAAGAAATATAAAGATTTTTAATAATTACATATTTTTATGATATATTAATACTTTATGTTAACAACAAATACTATTTCTAAGTAAATTATACAATATTAATATTAATTTCACATTTACATACAATATACTAATATACATTATACACGCTATACAATAATTAATTATGATTATTTTTAAATAACAATTAGTTAAACACTCACAGATATTTTTAAATTTTCAAATGAGTTAGTTAATAACTTTACATAGAAAATATATAAATAAAAACAATATATAAATATAAGTAAATCTAATAAGTATATCTTTAAGTAAATATATTTACTTAAAGCTTAAACAATATGTGAAAAATTACACACTTTGATTATGAACTATAAAATGACTAAGTAGGTAAATAGTTTATAATTGGTGGTTTTTGGTTTATGCTAATGCTATTATCAAGTGCATTCTACAAATCTGCAACAAAATATAAAATACTAAAAAATAAAAATTCTTAAGGATAAAACAAGTCATTATTAAATAGAAATATTATGTTTACCAAATAATCAATATATTTGAATATTTAGGTCAGGTTAAAATTAAGCCAACAATTTAATATATTATAAAAAATTACACATTTCAAATGTTTCATAAAAAAAATAACTGACTATTACTCTTCTAATGCAAACAATATTATTAGTAAAATATTTTTTTTTTATAAAAAAAAAGCATGATATTAAAGAAATATAGAAATATATTAAAAATTAGTATGAGCTACATTACATACTTACGTGGACCTTAATATTTAAACATTTAATGTACAGTTTCCAAGTCACCCAAGAGGTATGTACAAGACTCGTTTCTTATTTTTTCATTTATTTATTTAACCCGAAGCATGTATAAATCTACATCTTACATGTGCTCAATCACAGTCCACTCTAGGAAAATCCCACAAGTGAACCTAATTTGCAAACTTAGGATTCGAATCCTGTGTGTGTGCACAATTTATACATTCAGAGTTAAAGAGCGGTGAAAAGATCCCCAGTAGGCCTATAAAAACACCGCTCACATGTAATATGGTTGAAACATGAGAAAATGATTAGAGTAATATAATGCACGAATGTCAAAAATATGTTTACATAAATAAAGCGCACATAAAGGTTACAGAAAAGTCACACATATAATTACTTATTATTGATACTACTTTGTAAGTTATTAATGCATTATCAACACTATTCAATTTCTCAATACATAAACATCAACCTTAATTACACTATAGTATAGATATTTTTAATAATATAAACAGTGTTATTTTACATATTTACTCAATTACTTAAACACAATCCACAAATCCAATAGGAATCCGAATGCGTTTTCTCATTAGTCGGTAAACACAAGATATGTATCCATCTCGTACAGGAATCACATTGAACCATTGTATTGTCCTCCGAAACGTTGTCACGATAATTTTGTCTGAAACTACCCTCATCTTTACCACAAATAAGACAATTATTTTTCATACAGATTGACCTTGATAATATCATGTCCTGTAACATTTTTCGAAAACAGTTTGGATTAAAATCATTAATTATTCTCTTATTACTCATTAATTGTTTGGCAAAATACAACATGAATACACCACAATTATATTCATCATCTTGATATGGTATATCTATATATAAATCCTGCCATTTATATAAATCACCGATTTTTTGTTTTGGATTCCACTTGTCTGGTACGCTATTCAGTACATCTAAAACTTTATTTTTCCAATAGTTCCTTTTATCTGGATCATTGTGAACTGTTTTAATGGAATTTAAATAACTTACAGTTTTTTTAATGAAATCAACATACACCATTGTCCAATGGTTATATTCCAATAAAGGTATTATTAAACAGGACAAATCGATCCAATCGGGTCTCTCTGCCACAGAATTCTCAATACTTCTACAAAGATTAAACATATAATAAGATTGATCTGGACTCACACAATCCAACTGCACTTTTTTCTTTGTTACCCACGTTCTTAAATTTCTCTCCTTGAATATTTGTAACAAGCACCATATTTCTGTATTCTGTAACCAAAGAGTATTAGGACTACCTAAAGTGTTTAAACGTTTAAAGTCTAAAGAAGTAATTTCTACTTCATTTCCAAAACAAACTCGTGCTACCACGTATTTCTCAATTCCACGATAACATTGCATGTAATAGGTGGAATCTTTCACCAATTTGCTAGTACGGTATAAATTGTATTTACCCGTTGGCGAATTTTCATGGGAAGGTTCCCATACAACTGCATGACCATATGACCGTTCGCATGCATCATATTCATCTGATACCACAGGTTTGGTACCACAAACCACAGCAGGTATACTTGGAATAACATCTGTAATCAAACTTTTTCTACAAGGTGAAATTTCATTATTAATTTGTAAGGTTTTACTATCATCAGTAACATCAATTTTACTATACAGATTATCACATTGACTCGATGGGTATTGACAACTAACAACAGAGTTGGTTAACTCACCAGTTTTTTCAATCGGGACATCGTCGGACTGCTCATCAAAAGTTAACGTAGAACTTTTTTGTGGTGCTACGTTACTGGTAGCCAAAACGCGATTTAAGTTTCTTAGGCACGCTGGACGTCTGCCCTTTTTTTGCCAAAATTCTGGTGTGTTTAAATGCAACTCATTATCACAATTGTCCCTTCTGCTCTGTATGGCACATAACCGCTTAGGTATTTGCAATTCTACCTGCCTGAAACAATTAGCTTCATATTTAGTTATCATTTCTACAAATCTACCACACTTCATTCTTTTTTGTCCTGTTAAAATATTATTTTTTACCATATTAAACCAACTTTCTACTGAAGCGTTACTCTGTCGTTCATTAATATTAACCAAAGTGGTCATAACTCTGGTCCACAACGGAATGTACGGTACATTTTCAATTAGAAAATGCATTAAAAACTCTTCGGAATACATGCTATTTATCTCGAGGTTATCACAGAAAGGTGTAAAACTATTTACCTCAATTTTCGCACTATCCAATATTTGTACGAAATCATAGTAAAACGCTGATTTCTTTCTTTCAGCATAATAAGAGTCTTTCGGACAATGAAACACATCATCCAACTGTTCGATGGCGTTTTCAATTAGTTGGTTTTTGTCTTGTAGTTTCGATTGCATTTCTGACTTTGCTCGTACACATAACACTGTCAATTTTTTTGACAATAAAATTATAGCCAACAACTTAAACCATTGTTTGATTTCTTCATACTTCGTCATTTCAAACACCAAACCAACGTACCTTGATATACAATAAGCTATCTGAAAGTCATCTGAAAAATATGTTTTAGTATGGTTCACAATATTCTTTACGTAATGGTTAGTACACGAATTAACAATAATAATGTTTGTAGGCATCGTTTGAATATTTGTCAATATTCTATGACACATATCTAAATATTCAAATATCGTTTCTTTACCATTCCAAGCTTTTGAAATACCATGCATAAATGCCCAACTAAAATCAGTAACTACATTCCTAAAAGGAGGCCACAAACTCGGTTCTTCTTGGACCACAAGGTCTTTTAACCACGTCAACCACTTTTATACTGTGTCTCTATCATGCGTCGCACTTACCATATCAGTTATAGGACACACAGTCTCTATTTTACCTATGCGTATCACAAACGCATAATAATAAATATTCGTTCTTATTGAATTTTGAGGAGGCCGAACCACTGTACCAGTGGAATCTACGTCAATAGTCGTTATTTCACATTTCTTCGATAAGTTCTTAATAATCGCTAATTGATGTTGACTGCTCCATATGACATTAAATGGATTTTGAACTTTCATATTTAACCATGGATGTTTTTCAGCCATTAATATCATATCAAGATAATCATCTTGATTAAAATCACCTTTCAATAGTTGTTCACTTTTTAACTTCCTCAACATTGCAGGAGATTTAATAGATTGCAAATTTCCACACATTTTTAATTTTACAGGCGAAGCTGACAAAATACATTCCTGTCGATATTTAAAAGCACTCTTCTCTTTCATTATTTCTCCAACAATTTTTCTTTCATCTCCTCTAACCTGAGTGGTATATCTTGACTCAGGTTGATGACTGAAATGTATACTTGTGCTATGTACTTCGACAATCGCTTCTTCATCAGTGTACAGTATAATTAGTTTAAATTTTTTGCAATATACATGCTTACAATACATATACATCTTCATCAACTTTTCACACTTCAAGTACTCCAACTTCTTTATGTACATTATACAAGTATTATTTACTTCTTGGAGATGTTTTCTAAACACTCCTGGATACCTAAAACGTTTAAATTATAAATATTATAGATTAACAATTATTATTAAAAATATATTATGCTATTAAATCCGTTACTAATTAAAAATGATGTACGAGTATTTGTATGTTTATAAATTGCAAACATTAGAACACGGGAAAATATTAATTTGCTTACTAACCAAATGAAAATTTATATTCTTATACGGTTTTAAGAGTTCAAACATTATCAACCAAGTTCATTGCAATAAGTAAGTTGTAATTATTATTTATCGTAACGCATAATATAAGACAATTAATTAATATATCATATTTGTACAATTAAAATGGAATAAGCAGTACAATATATGTATGCAAGTAATTGACATTTTATAGTTTAAATTTGTATAAAAATGTTGTATACACATTTTAATTTAATCTTTGGACTAGACACAAATTTTTATAATTTGATTTTTGTATTCTACTTATGTATAAACATTCACATTTTTTTTTATCATAAATTTAAATTATATTTATGTATGTATAAAATAAATAATTATTACTCATACCTAATTGATAAAATATAAATATATAATTATGTTTTTATACCAAATAGCCGACAATACACGCCACAATACATACACAACATGAACAATAACATGTTCAGCCAATAATATTAATATAAATGATTAATTTAACTATAATTATAAACTTAGTATATTCTGGTAAATGGTTTTATTGACCAATAGATATTTGTAAACAATTACTATTAATATTAATTGTATTTATTTCAATATTGGCGGCAAAAAAACATACTAGAATATGTAGATGCAATATCTTATAAGTGTCATATTTTTATGGTTATTATTACTATTTAAAATTATTTTAACATAGGAAAAAATGTAAAATTTTAAATTAACAAAACTAAATATGTGTAGTTTAAATACCTTTTTT
>JAIUCT010006520.1:0-13998 GCA_021307375.1 Tetraneura akinire
CTCGGAAATGATAAGAAAAAATGCTTTAACATATATATTGCTTAGTGTTTTTTTTTATTTGACATTTGATATTATTATTTCATGAAATTTGCATATAATTCAATATTCCCACACTTACAATTGTATTGTATTCTAAGAATTCACTCATATATTGTGGCTGGTGATGCGATAATCAAATGAATATCTTGAGCAGTGTTTAACTAATAACACATCTGATTAGTTGTATTATTTTTCACCTCCTGTTTAAATTTGTCTTTATAAACTAGAAAAAATAAAAATGTTTGAGTGTAGTGTTTGTCCAGCTACCTTTAAAAGAGCTGATATTTTATCTAGACATATTAAAATACATGATAAAATTAGATACATCTGTATTAGTTGTAAATTATCATTTACTAGAAAAGATAATTTACTAAGGCACAAGCAAAAATATCATCGTGAGTATTATAAATTTTTATATTATAATATTTTATAGTTCATAATTAATAAATATAATTTTATTTATTTTTATTTCATGACAAATCCAGACGACTTGTGGAATTTAAACCAGCTACCAGATGATGCATGCATCAAAGCATGCATTGAATGGGAAAAAGAATATGTTGATAATCGAGGTTAGATATTTTTTCTTTTTATTATATTAAATTATTTACTTCTTTTTTTCTTTCTTAGCCCCCTCCTGTAAACATCAATTAGGTGAACAAAAGAGGTCTCGATTAGAGCTGGTTCAAAGACCCGGGTTCGTGGAAGTTGGCTCATCATTTAACAGAAAAATTGTTCGGTACTACATAAAAAATACGCAGAATATTATGAATTATCCAGATTTTCTTAATTCGGTTAAATCCAGGTTAGTTGTATTATTAAATTCTCATTTAGCTGATAATCCAATAAAATTTCATCTGAAATTGGAGGGAACATATAATAAACCTAACGTGGAGAGGTCTTTGAATAATAGAGCGTTCAAGACCTCTGCTAAGGAGGTTTTTATTGCATGTTCGGTAACAAAAATTATCGATGACGCTTATACGAAATTATTAGCCGAGGAAGATTGTTATCAGGGAAAGGGTAGTGGATTTACCCTCCAAAGCATTGATGGACTACTTGTTGTCATATACAAATATATGCCAATAGGTGGTGCATATTTACCTCTGCCCAACGATATATCTATTAAAAAAGCCATAATTAATCCACAAAATAACGACGATTATTGTTTTAAGTGGGCTATTCTGGCTAAACATGTCACAGGAGATAATAGATATCGCGTTGGGGAGAATTATAATACTTTGGAGGGTAAATATAATTTTACTGGACTGTCTTTCCCTACTCAAATTTCAGATATAAAATTTTTTGAAAAAAAAAATAATAATGTTTCGGTTAATGTCTATGGTTTAAAACAAATGGAAAATAAAACGCACACAGTGTACCCGCTGAAGGTTGTGGATGAAGAGAAAAATAATCATTTTGATCTTATTCTAATAACTAACGGCCATAAAGCACACTACGCATTTATTTCCAACATTTCTAGACTTGTCCGCGGACAAAAAACATCCCATACAGAAAATTTATTTTTTTGTAAGAGATGTTTTACGTCTTACGACAACAGGCAATATAGATATAAATTAAGTGGTCAGTCAGCTTTGGATCAACACAAACTGATATGTGGGCCACTTAAACCTATATTACCTCAAATGCCAGCTGAAGGTGAAAAGTTAGAATTTAAAGCTTTGAATAATACGCAACGCCATCCGATTGTCATATATGCAGACTTTGAAGCTCTGCTTATAAAGTGTTTGGAAAGTAAGGGTACTAGTACCCAAGCATTTCAATCACATACGCCTATGAGCTATTGTATGTATGTTATGGTATCGGATGACGTTTCAACAGAGTTACTAGAAATGTTTAATATACCTCGCACACCTGTTGTTTTTCGTGGGTGTGAATCACAACAGGACGTTGCAAAACGATTTGTAGTAACTCTAGTTGAAATTGTTCAACGGATAGAAAAATTATTTAATTATAATGTACCATTAATAATGACTGATGATGAAAAGCGACTTCATGATATTAATAATTGTTGTAATTTATGTAAATGTAAATATACTAATTTAAATATCAAGGTCGCAGATCATCATCATCTATCCGGTAAATTCAGACAATCCTTATGTAGGAACTGTAATTTACAGCTTCAAATGCCTAACTTTGTGCCGTGTTTTTTCCATAATCTCTCTAATTACGATGCTCATTTTATTGTTCAGGAATTAGGTTATGATACGAAAAGAATATCAATAATACCTAACAGTGAAGAAAAATTTATTTCGTTTTCAAAATATGTAGGTAAAGATTTTTCTGTTAGGTTTATAGATACTTTTCGTTTCATGGCGTCTAAATTGTCAACACTCGCGTCTAACCTAATAACTGCCAATATGAGTAAGTTTAGAGAGACTGCTAAAGTTTTTAAACCAGACGAGTTGCATTTTGTTACTCGTAAGGGGGTATATCCTTATGAGTATACAGATACCTGGAAAAAACTTATGGACACGGCACTTCCACCAAAGGCTAAATTCTATAGTACATTAACCGAATCTAATATCAGCGATGAGAATTATGCTTTTGCAAAACAGGTGTGGGCTTATTTTAAGTGTAAAACTCTCGGCGAATACTCTGATTTGTATCTGAAGATAGATGTCATGCTCTTGGCTGATATATTCGAAAATTTTAGAGATATCTGTATTTCGACATATAATTTGGACCCGGCGTTTTATTACACTGCACCAGGTTTCAGCTTTGATTGTATGTTGAAATACACATCTATAAAATTAGAATTACTATCGGAGTATGACATGTTATTAATGATAGAAAAAGGTATTCGCGGGGGTCTTACACAAGCTAGCATGCGTTATGCAAAAGCAAACAATTACCCTACACCTGGATTTAAGTCGGATAAACCACACTCATGGATCGTGTATCAAGATTGTGAGTATATGATTTATTTATTTTTTTTTATTATTATAATTACTATTATTATTAATATTATTATTATTATATTATAGGTAATAATCTTTATGGGTGGGCAATGTCACAATATATGCCGTATGGTGGGTTTAAGTGGGTTGAGCCGAGCATAAATGGGATTCATTTGTTATCAGAAACATCTGATATCGGTAGGATTTATGAAGTAGATGTTTCATATCCAGACAGCCTACATGATATGCATAATGATCTCCCATTTTTGCCCAATAATGGTGTACCGCACGGTTCAAAAGTCCAGAAACTGATGGCAACATTGGAAAATAAATACCGGTACATTTTACACTATAGAAATTTACAACAAGCAATTGCACACGGACTCATAGTAGAAAATGTAAATATATATTTATATATAATAATAATAATAATAATAATAATAATAATAATAATAATAAAAACTTTTTATAGGTACATAGGGTATTAGAATTCCAACAATCTGCCTGGCTGAAACCCTACATTGAATTAAACACCGAAATGAGAAAAAAGGCAGCCAATAACTTTGAAAAGGACTTTTATAAATTAATGAACAATGCGGTATTCGGTATGTTAATCAGTTATACAGTTGTTAATATATCTAAGAAATGTTACTATTAAAATAAAAATTTTAGGCAAAACTATGGAGTCTATGAGGAAGCGAATAAAAATGGAGCTTGTGTCGTGTCCTCGTAGATTACAGAAATTAATAAATAAACCTACTTTCAAACATTCATCACCATGCGGACCAAATATTGAAATAATTGCCTTAGAAAACAAAATCATCAACTTCTGTAAACCCATATACATCGGGTTCGCAGTATTAGATATTTCTAAGACAAAAATGTATGATTACCATTATTCTGTCATGAAGTCTCATTACAAGGACAAAATAAATTTGATGTATACTGACACAGGTACCTAATAAAAGTAAAAAATAAAATATTAGAAATATTAAATGTTTTCGTTTTCTTAATATTTTAGATTCACTTGTGTATTACATTGAGACAGAAGATTTTTATGGCGATTTATTGAATAATCCATCATTGTTCACCCATATGGATACTGCCAATTTGCCAAGTGATCATCCGTGCTACACCCCATTAAGAGAAAAAGTGCCAGGCTTCTTTTCTGATGAGACGGATGGTCGTACCATCTTTGAATTTATAGCGCTCCGTGCAAAGTCCTATGCATTCAGTATGAGTGATAAAGAGAAAATAAAGGCGAAGGGGATTAAGGGACATGTGGTTAAAAACCATATGAGCCTTGAAAACCATAAAAAATGTCTTTTTGGTGAAACAGGATTTCAGCCTTATACTGATAACATATCCATACGATCGTTTAATCATCAATTAAAAACAATTAGATCTCGTAAATTAACATACAATAGGACTGATGATAAACGATTTGTATTGAAAGATGAAATTCACACCTTAGCACATGGTCACTATAAAATTATGTAAGTTTCTAAAGGTACCTAATTTTTAAATATCATTTTTATATTTATTATAATTATGTTTTAGTGAATTGCAAGAGATGGAGCTGCTAGAAGATTTGATGATGGACTTGATATAATGGCAAACATTATATCTTGGATACACGAGAGAAAATCTGGTATTATAATTCGGAAAATGTTTATTTGAATTGGAAAAAAAACAAATGTCATTAATTTATAATTGTACCTAAATATGTTATTTAATTTGTAATTGTAAATATGTTATTTAATTTGTAATTGTAAATATGTTATTTAATTGTTTAATTGTATAAAATATTTATATTTAAATAAAAAAGAAAAATAATTATTTTCATAATAAACATTGTTACTTGTTAGATAATAAAGTTAAATTGTTAAGATAAATGATAAATTGATAACCATTAACCACATATCACAGGTCTTAGAAAAAAAAATTGAAGGTTAAATACCGATTGAATTAGGATTAGTACATAGTATTATGGTAACTTGGAACTTACGATTGATCAGACATTTATGAAATATGATTAACCGTTGAAACAATTAATGAACAATAATCTACTTTGATAACATTTCGTTAGATTTATGTGTATTATTTCGTAAACGGAGGTGTTTACATAATATAAACACATGGCATCGGCGATATAATATCGAAAACATTATAATAAAATAGCCATAAATATAGAAAAATATATAATATATTCCTAAGTTAGTAAATTAATAACGAACATTCAAAAAAAAAAATTATTATAAACGTTACATAAAAATTATTATTCGATAATACGAGAAATAACGTTTTAATTTACTTTAGTAACGACAACGAACGACGAACACTGCAGTGCACAGTGCGCTCAGGTGCGTGCGTGCGTGAATACTTTATCATGTTACGTAATAAATAAGGAAAGGGAAACTGGTTAGGCGCGGTCATCTGGATAAAATACGTATTAAACTAATTCGTACCAGGTAGCGCTGGTATTCAATTGTTGCTACCAGTACCAATATTATTTTATAACACAATCTATATGTGAAAAATAACATCTATGATATTACGAATAAAAAAAAAAAAATAAAAAACTCGATATCATATTATAAAATAAATGTTTATTATAATATACTATATACTAATATACATTGGTACTATATTTAATATTATACATGATAATTATTTAAAAACCATTTTTTCAATACATGACTTTTATATAATGTACAATGTGTATAATGTTTATGCATATGAAAAATACAACACGGAAGATTTTTTTTTTCAACGCACAGCTCATCCAGACGGGGGCAATCCAATTCTTCGAGATCTATAACGTCAACGTGCGGGATATAAGTTTTGATGATATTCTGTTTTTGTTCGCCTTTCACAAAGATGCACCGGAATCCAAATGAATTTAAAATCTTATCAATTTCTGTATATTCTATATCACCGTGCTCGATCGAAAATCCGTGATAATTTCTCTCCAGCCATTTGTTAACGCTACGACTTTTTGCATTTTGTGTGTGATCACCGTGTTTGAAAATATAATGTTGAGTGACCATTGTTTCTACACCGACTATGGACATTTCTTTAATCAAATATTTATTATTCGATGCTAGATTGCATTGAATATCTATTATCGCTGACGACATTATTATTCTTGAATGATCACTACTGACGAGTGTTGATTGTTATTTTATAATACGATATAGTATATTAAAATATACTTGTCTCGATTAAACAATCGAATTATACGGAATTCTTAAGGTTGCAAATAATTAAATATCACTACTTACAATAAACCTCTGAACACGATCGCGGTAAAAGTGAGACTGAATTTAATTTTTAAGATCTTTAGTATTTACCCAACTATTGTGTGACTCATCAAATCCAAGCCATTTAACAAGGGATTTATTACCTTTACGACGTATAATTTTTTCAACCAAATAATCGTTAGCATAATTTGTTTTACATATTTCCTCTGAATAAAAACAACCGGCTATTAACTGACCAGTATAATCTTGTAAATTAAAGGTGGGGGGTAGTGTATTATTTATTTTTACTATAGTAAATATTTCTGTAGACCAATTGGGTATGTAACCTTTGGTGAACGTACCCTTTTGCGTACTTATACGGACTTTATCTCCGATATTAAATTTAATTTTCTTTTTAATAATATCACGTTGTTTAAATACGACCAAATTAGGATTTTTATCTGCTTGCATTGGTGTTATTCCTATAGTTCTATGTTTCGAATTATTATAATTATGTATTAACATGGGTAAAATTGAAACCCATTCACGTGAACCACGTGCGGTAAATTCCCTAAACATTTTTTCTTTTAACGTTCGATTAAACCGTTCGACAATACATGCTTTCATAGTACTGTACGTAGAATACTTTTTTATATTATATTTTTTCATTAACGTATCAAATGTTAAATTGTAAAATTCTTTGCCGTTATCAAGCTGAAGTAGTTTAGGTGCACGGTTAATTAATATTTTTGACATTGTTTTAGAAACTTCTATTCCAGTTTTTGATTTTAACGGAAATGCCCATGCAAATTTTGTATAACAATCAATAACACATAAAATATATTTGTATCCTTTATTTTGTGTCGAATATGGTATCATTTCGACTAAATCGGCTTGCCACAAATCATTTTTCCCATAAACATTTACTCGTCGTCTGGTAAAATTTCTTCTGGCCGTTCGATGTAGTTCAAAGGCAATATCACGTTTAGACATTAGGTATTTTTTTTATTATTTTTTTTTCGTATAATTCTTCATAAATTGATAATATTTCGTTAGCTACACCAGTATTTCCCGCAGCCTGAGAAGCTAATAGTAACCGTAATCTATCGACAAGCTCATTCGGATCGTCCCAATAAACTAAATTATATTTTTGTAAATTCATTCCACTTCCAGAAGGAAATAACTTTGTGATTATATTTAAATATTTGGATCCACCTTTTTTAATTCTCGATCTATCTGTGGTTAAGTGAACTGAAGTTTGAATTAATATTTTCTTATACGTCTCTAATTCATCGTGAGTATAGTATAAGGGATTTTTAGAAAATATTAATTGAACGAGACCTTGTGTTAACGGATATGATATGCCTTCAATAATTAAAGTGCTATCATGAAATTTTACTTCTTTATCACCAAAATAAACGTCACCGTTGGAAAGTTTTTTCGGTCCATAGTATTTATCTTTGTCACAATATTTAAACCATTTATCTATTTCTAATTCATCATAACGCCATTCAGAAGAGGTAGTGGTCCCTGTATCAAACGGTATCTGTGATTGACTTTTCTCTTGAATTTTGTTTAACGGTTCGATAATCGGTTTAAACGTTTGTGAAACTATTGATTGAATTTCTGCTTCACCCGTTTTTAATGCGACGAACTTTCGTTTAATATTGTTTTTTGCTTTTACTATTTCAGTTAAAACTGAACTATCTTCACCCATGATTACAGATTGAATGATTCAGAGGTCTTTACTACATTATCTTATATTACAACAAACGTATCAAAACCTAATCGATAACGTCCGTTATCACGTTCACTGTCTTTACAAATAACAACAAACGAAAACCGATCACGGTTCCAGCATTCAATACAAAATTGTTTAAATTCAGAATAAGTCATATCGCCCGAACAATGTTCATTATAAATATGTTTTAAATTAGTCTCGTCTTGTTTAAATAATACTATTAAATTAGCATTATCACGTATTAATTGTTTAGGTACTTTAGAGTAACTTTGAGCTAAATAAAAAATATCCACTTTATTATGACGTCCACGCGAAAAGTATTCTCTTATTACACCTTGATGTTCACCTATGACGTCATCCATTATAAACACAGAGTTTGGTAATACTTTTTCCGGTGAAATTACATTATCATTTTCATAAAACGTATATAAATTTACACCATCGATTCCATCAATGATTTGTTTTAATAATAAATATTTAGGTTGTTCCAACGTCTTGGAGTAAATGTATACGTTTTCAAAACGTAATCCATTTTCATTTACTAGTAAAAAATATATCAAGTTGGTTTTACCACAACCTGAACTACCCAATATTAACGAACGAACAGTATTTGGAAATAGAGCTCCATGTCTTGCTCCAACCGTATCGGGTGTGTCTATATTATATATTTGTAATTTGTGTTCTTGTTCGATGAATCGCATTGTACTATAAATAAGAGTGTTATATGTAAACTAACGTCATACGATGTCTTCCACTCATAAGAGAAAGAAGAATAAAGGTTGTGGTATTTTCAATTCGGTTATAAACAATTTACCCACAGAATTTCACCTACCAGGATATAAGTAAGATAACGACTATATTATTTGTATTCATTTTTATTTATTTATTTTATTATAGATTTTGTGGCCCCGGTACAAAATTAAAAAAAAGATTAGCACGAGGTGATCGTGGAATTAATAATCTAGACGAATTAGCCAGAGAACATGATATAGCATATGATAAAAGTAATTCGTTATCAGATCGACATAAAGCTGATGAGATATTAGAAAATCAGGCTTGGAAGGTGTTTAAAGGAGATAACTCTGGTTTAAAGGAAAAGGCGGCTGCTTGGTTAGTCACTACAGCTATGAAATTAAAACGGAAAATAGGTGCTGGATATACATTCAAATCAGGAATTAATGACGTCAGAAAGTCGATTAAAAACCATAAAGGAGAAAAAAATCTTATGAAATTGGCAAAATTATGTGTTGCAGCAGCTAAAAAATCCGCTATAAAAAATAAAATTAAAAAACTACGAATTATACCTATTCCTAAAAAAGGTGGTGTGTTACCGTTAATTCCAATTTTTGCTGGATTGTCTGCGTTAGGAGCATTGACGGGGGGAATTGCTAACGTAGTAAAAACTGCTAGTGAATTTAACAGAACTACACCAACGTTGTTAGGGAAGGGGTTATATCTCATACCGTATAAAGGTGGTTCGTTTAAAATTACTAAAAGGAAATCGGAAAAGAAAATTAAAAAATCAGTAAATAAAAGAAAAAAATCAAAAAAGACAAAGAATACTATGACAAAAAACTAATTTCTACGTTACCCAATAGAGCGTTATATGATTATGAGATTATAAAATATGCACATTTGACGAAAATACCTCATTTTATAGGTGTATTTCCTAGAGATAGGTTACCTGTTCGTCCAAAGTATAAAGAATGTGCAATAGTTAACTTGGATACTGAAAACGGAAACGGAACTCATTGGGTAGCGTATAAAAAAATCGGAAATAATATAAAATATTACGATAGTTTTGGAAATTTACCGCCACCATTAGAACTTCAATCTTATTTTAGCGGCTATAACATAGAGTACAATTATACGAGACATCAGAAATTTAACACGACTAATTGTGGACATTTGTGTTTGAAATTTTTAACATGTGCACCATAACGTTAAACGGTAATTCGAGTGAGTTATCATGCGATATTTTTCCTGCGTTAGAATTCGATAGAACCGCACAAATATGTTTATTAAGTTTAATGACAAATAATTCTATACCAAATATAGAACCTGGATGTAACACAATTCGATTTATTGATAATACAGGAAAATATTTTGATGTTATTATACCTACTGGTACCTACGAGATAAACAGTTTAGAACTTATTATTCAAAAATTATTACCGAAAGAGATTTTAAAGTTTCAGTTAAAAGCAGACAATAGCACATTAAAGTGTTTGATGATGTCTAGTTTTAAAATCGATTTTACTCATGAAAATAATATATCGAGTTTATTAGGATTCGAAAGTACGGTGTACGAAGCAAATCACGTTCACGAATCGATAAAATTAGTAAACATATTGAAAATAAACTGTATAAAAGTAGAATGTAATTTAATATCAGGTTCATTCTGTGATGGTGAACCTAGCCAGGCTATTCACGAGTTTTTTCCAAACGTCGCACCCGGTTATAAGATTATCGAAGTACCTAGACATTTAGTTTTTTATCCATTACATTCTAAAACAGTGAGTAAAGTAAATATAGTACTAAAGGATCAGAACAAAAATTTGGTTAATTTACAAGGTGAACCAATCACAGTTCGTCTACAGATTAGATCAAACTATTATGGCTCTTAAATTTAATAATAATATAAGAAGATCAACAGTTAAAAAAACAAACAGTGGTGTTGGAAAAGTTGACAAGAAAACACGTATAACGCGTACAAAACTTACGAAAAATAATATTGAATTTTTACGGTCTTTAAAAGTGATTTAATGATGGACGAAGAGTATTTAAATGTGACAGAGGGATATGAAGACGATTGTAAAATAACACAAATGCAATACCATTCGTTTCTACCATATTCGTCCAATGCTCTGTCTAAAAATGATGAAATTAGAATATGTATTCAAAACATGGATGCTTATACTTTACCTTGTGAAAGTTATATTTATATCGAAGGCAAAATAAATGAACCAAAAGATGTCGGGTTAGGTGTGGGTAATTTTAATTTTATCAACAATGGATTAGCTTTTCTTTTTTCCGAAATGAAATTCGAGTTAAACGGCACAGAAATACAAAAATTAAAATCACCCGGGATATCGTCATGTCTCAAAGGATATTGTTCATTCACGCCGAATGATATGAACGAACTAGAAAATTCAGCTTGGGATTTAAACGATAGTGAAAATAACAATTTTGTAAAAAAATGAAAAATTTGCCGGCTGTATTCCATTGAAACACCTATTCGGATTTTGCGAGGATTATAGAAAAATATTAATAAACTGCAGTCAACAATTAATTTTAAATCGTTCTTCGACTGATTTCGATTCTATACTCTGCACTGGAATCGGTGCTATTGAAAATGCCGATAAAAATAAAAAGGTAAAGATTGAATTACATAAGGTTGTCTGGAAAATGCCTATTATTCGAGTGAGCGATAAAGAAAAATTAAAATTGATTAGAGTATTAGACTCAAGAAAATCGCTTTCATGCGCGTATAGAACTTGGGACTTGTGCGAATATCCTGTTCTTCCACTAAATACTTCACATTCGTGGACAGTTAAATCAAGCAACTTGCTGGAAAAACCTAGATTTGTTATAATCGGGTTTCAAACGGGTCGCAAGAATAACTTATTCAAATCGTCTGCACAATTTGATAGTTGCAATATAAAAAATCTTAAAGTTTATTTAAACTCTGAAGTGTTTCCACATGAAGATTTCCGTGCGGATTTTACCAACAATTTAACTTCTATAATGTACAAAGCATATTCAGATTTTCAAAAATCCTACTATAATAGAAATAACTCAAAACCTATACTATCAAAATATAATTTTCAAACGTTCGCTCCGATCGTGGTTGTGGACTTATCGCGTCAAAATGATAATGTGAAAGCATCGTCTGTTGATCTACGCTTAGAATTTGAAACCGAGACATCCATTCCGGATAATACTGCTGCATATTGCTTGATATTACACGACCAAATTATTTCTTATAATCCGTTTAACGGAGATGTTAGAAAAATGTAAATACCTTATATTTAACATATGTAAAGGAAATATTGTATTGATAATAATAAAAATATTGTTTTTTTTTGATATATACTTGTTTTTTTTTTATTTATTACTAAATCATGATTTATTATATTATGAATATAATTATTAAAATACGTTATTATGAAGATACAATTATAAAGATACAATTATAAAAATAATTTCCTCTTTGTCCCCCATGGTAACGATTGATCTGTATAATCATCTGATGAATGATCGTTATCATCTGCTGATGTTTGATGACCAGTATCATTTGACGGTAATTGAGTGAAAATAGTTAACCCATCATTTTCATCAACTGCAGACTAAATAATAAAATAAAATAATTAATTTATAATATTATTAAAAACATGATTATTTAATAATTACTTCAGGTCTTTTGCGTTTCTTCATTGGAGTTCTAATTAAATGATCTGTCGAAGGTGGTGAAAAAATAATAGTCCTATTGATCTCATCTAATACATCTTGTGACTAAAAAAAAAATTATAAATATAAATACATAAAATATAAATATATATTTGAATATCGAAATAAAATATTATTCTTACTTCTTCATCACGTTTATTTTGTGCATCTATTAGCATCGTCCAACGTTGTACAATTTCCTCTATAGCCCACAATTTTAATTCCGGAATAAAATCATAATATTTATGTTTGTTTCGAGGAATGATATGACTTATTAAATTGAATTTATTGTTTTTTACGTGTTGAAACATATCTTCTCTAGTGTTAAATGATTTAACATGGGTGAAAAAATATGAAGCCATTTCCTCGATTTGCTCTATTACTAACGGACGAGAAATTTCATTTTTTCTGATAGCCACTTCGAAAATGCTCATTTCCAAGTCTTGTAATGTTAATAGGTCTGTACGGCTTAGTAATATTCGACATCCAATATTATTTTTAGATTCAATTACTAACATATTTTCACCCCGATAAACCATTTTTGTTATAATCGTTTTTGAATCCTCTAAAATTACATGATTTTTAGATTTATCACACGTATCAAGAATTATTGATAAAATATGACCCATTAACGCGTAAATCCGTTTTAATAATTCAGGTGATATAACCACATGCCTTGATGACGTTATTATATGCAGTTCTAAATGGAAAATATTATCCGGGCTCAATCCGATATGTATAAATTTACGAGCAACGAAGTCTATTGTGAATGTAGTCGAGTCGATCAAATTTCTTGGTGGTGTTGGTGGGACGTATTTGTATGTTTGCTTCTTGTATGCAGTCAAGTAATTTTCCATAGTTCCAGCCATTATAAAAATAAACAAGTTAACACACACACACAGAAAGAATAGAGAAACAAGTGAATAATACTTCGTCGGTAATTAGTCGGAGACTGATTTAGTATGTCTCTGAATTGTACTAAATATACCATTTTTCCCCACTATATTATTGTATAGGGAAGGGATTACCCTACTATAGATTAATTTAAAATATTATTAACATTATGAGAAAACGCGTTTTTTCCCCCCTTTTATTATTATTAGTATTGCTGGAAATGTCGGCTTATATGATCTTTACTTATCATTTCTGAGAATTAGTGGCTTATAATTCCCACGATTAAGCAAATATAATATTATACTTATAATTTATAAGACCTACCACTATGCAGTATATTAATATGTTAAAGCATTTTTACTTATCATTTCTGAGAAGTAACGGCTTATAATTCTCACGATTAAGCACATATAATATTTTACTTATAATTTATAAGACCTACCACTAAGCAATATATGAATATGTTAAAGCATATTTCCTTATCATTTCTGAGAAGTAACGGCATATATTTCCCCCGATTAAGCAAATATAATTTATAAGACCTACCACCATGCAAATATATATAAAAGTGCTTCAACTTTTACTTATCATTTCTGAGAAGTAACGTCTTATAATTCTCACGATTAAGCAAATATAATATTACGCTTATAATTTAAAAGACCTACCACTAAGCAATATATATGTTAAAGCATTTTTTCTTATCATTTCCGAG
>JAIUCT010006530.1:0-10020 GCA_021307375.1 Tetraneura akinire
AAAAAATGTATAGATACTTAGCTTATTTCTTATTATAGTATATTTTTAATTTTTATTCTACTTTTTATTAATTTAAATATTTAACTATTTATTTTAAAAGACAAAACATTGAACTTTGGGCAAATATTTAAGAATGATCCAGCTAATTTTATAAAAATAATTTCATTAACACCAGAAATTAAAAACCTTATATTGGAATATGGACCCTGTCAACCATATGTAAATGACATGCCTGGAAAATGTTTCCCAAAAGACAAGAGTAATCAAAACAGAAGTTTCACTGATACTAATTATTTTAGGGTACTTCCAGATAAAACTAAATGCCATAGAGATTGGCTCTCGTACTCTCCATCGCAAAATAAAATTTATTGTTTGCATTGTTTATTGTTTGGAAATAAACTACATAGTTCATCAGCTAAAGCATGGACAAAAGAAGGTTTCAATTCCTGGAAAAATTGTACTACTGCAATTAGAATGCATGAAGAATCACATGACCATGTTACTTCATCATTGAAATTTAAGTTACGACAAACAAATGCACCAGTTTTACCAAAAATTTTAAATCAAAGAAAATCACTTATAGCTATGAACCGACAAGTGATTACAGAGTTAATAGATATTGTTTTATATTTAGCACGTCATAATCTCCCATTTAGAGGACATAAAGAATCGTGGAATCCAAATGTACAAAATGGTAATTTTAATGATTTGGTTATATTAATGTCTAAACACTCTCCACATTTAAGTGAACATATTAATAGAATTAAATGTTTAGGGAAAAAAGAATATTCTTTTGTGACTTGGCAACGTCAAAACCAACTCATTGAATCAATTTCAGATGATATTTCAAACCAAATTAATTTATCTATAAAAAAATCCCGTATGTTTAGTATATCTGTAGATTCTACATTTGATGAATCGAGAAAGGAACAAGTTTCTTTTGTGGTTCGTTATTTTGATGAAGCAATTGGAGCTGTATATGAAAGAGTAGTTGCTATAAAAGAGTCTTCTGTAACAAGTGGACTTGATTTATATGATTTATTTAAAACAATTATGAAAGAACAATCTTTTCAATGGCAAGAAGAACTTGTTGGACAAGCCTATGATGGTGCGAGTAATATGTCTGGGAATTATAAAGGTTTACAAGCTCGAATCAAACAAGAATGTCCCCAAGCATTGTTTGTATGGTGTCATGCACACCGTCTTGCATTAGTAGTGAAACAAGCTGTGTCGACAGATTCAAATTCTATAGATTTGTTTAGTTATTTGGAATCATTATACGTTTTTCTTTGGTGTTCTAAAAAAAGAGCAGCCATTTTTAGAGAAAATCAAAGTAAATTATCCCAGTCTCATTCTGTTAAGCGTGTAAGTACAACACGTTGGAACTCACATGCAGCTGCTTTAAATATTATATTGAAGTGTCATGATGCTTTATTAAAAACGTTAAGACAGATTAAAGAAATCGAGAGAGGGGATCATGTAGTAAGTTCTACTTGCAGTGGACTTATAGCTTATTTGACATCATATCGTTTTCTATTAACTGCTTTTACATTCAAAAGTGCATTTGATATATTAGAACCAGTTACCAAACAATTCCAATCACAGGATTTAGATGTTTTATTAGCTACAGATATTGTTACAAAATCAATTTTAAAATTCAAAGAGCTAAGAAAGGGATTTAAAAACATTGAAATATTGACCAATGAGTTTTCAAACAATAGTAAAATAGAATTTGATTTGCTTAAGCCGCTACGAAAAAGAAAAGTACCCAGAATGGCAGGTATAATAACAAATTTAAGTTGTATTATTTAATGTTAGATTTAATTGTGATAAATAAACATGTACAATTTTATTTAATAATTAAATAATAATTTAGTTTATTAAAATTTTAAATAATTATTCAATAAATGTAATTTATAATTATTTATTTAAACATGTATTTATAGGTGAAATATCTTGTGATGAACAAATAACCGATCCAATTAAACAATTTGAAATACAAACATTTAATATTGTAATCGATTTAATATTATCTCAATTAGAAAATCGCTTCAATTCAACAAATATTGGCCCTTTAAAAGATTTAAGTTTACTCTCA
This sequence comes from Tetraneura akinire, assembly GCA_021307375.1. Classification (NCBI taxonomy): domain Eukaryota; kingdom Metazoa; phylum Arthropoda; class Insecta; order Hemiptera; family Aphididae; genus Tetraneura; species Tetraneura akinire. The sequence goes on from JAIUCT010006530.1 coordinate 2,099, forward strand.
AAAAGAAGAATAATTGAAATTAATAAAAATCCAAATACTATTCCCTTGGATGCATTTGAAAAGCTTTGTTTATTGTACACAAAAATTAATAGAGAATCTTTAATTTTTGAATATTTACAGTTTTGCAGTAACTTTTGTCTTATTGAAAATAATGCATTACTTCCTAAAACTTTACATAAACCAGTTAATAACTACGATGAAGAATATACTGATGACAATGATATAATTAATTATGATGATTTCGATATGAATGATGAAAAATATGAGAACGAAAACGTAGACATCGACAAGCATGATAAAATAAATATGGCCAGTACACTTAATATATTTAAAATATTTTGTATGGCTAATTTAGCTAGTGTATTTCCAAACCTTTATTATGTATTAAAATTAAGTGTAACTCTACCAGTTTCGAGTTGTAGTGTAGAAAGATCTTTTTCTAAACTGAAGCTGATTAAAACCAAATTACGTAATTCTATAGGTCAACATCGTCTTGAACAACTGATAAAGATAAGCTGTGAAAGTGATATTGAACCAAATGTTGAAAATATAATTAACATTATGGCAAGCAAAAGTTCTGTGCTTAATAAATGTTTAATTTATTAATATGTAATTATAATATATAATATATGTTTAATAAAAAATCAAAATACATTAAAATGTAAGTTAATCATTTCTAAGTATATTTTATTTATATATTGTATGAATTATTTTTAACGATAATGATAATTATTAAAAATTTAATATTGTCTAAAAAACTAATAACCATTCAACAAGTGAGTGACTGAAATATACAAATTTAAGGGGTGGGTGTGATTAATTTTTATTTGCCCTACCTATAATTTTTAGTTTCGTCGCCACTGTGCATTATAAATTATAAAACTAGTCTATACATATTGTATTAAAATTAAATCATACGAAATAAACGTATAGTTAATAAAATGTTTTTTTGGAAAAATATTTATTTGCATAAAACAGTTATTTTATATATAACCGGCCGTATTTATTATTCGCCTAAAATATTATTAATTATGATACAAAATATTATAATACATATTAGAATTAAGGATATTAATACGAGTATAATATGTGTAATATTTGTAACATATCATGTAAATGTTTATAATATGTATTATTTTTAACTACATTATATATATATATATATTTATTTCTTACTATAGTTTTAAATTTAAAGTATGAAATAATACGTACATTTAATTTTAAATTGTGTACTAAATACTAACATATTATTATGAATAAGTACCATATTTTGGTATAATTAAAATCAGTATTCCAAAATATTTTTGTTGTTTGAAAAATTATTCACATTTAAATCCTATTTTCTTATAATTAAACAAAATATTATATTCACATAATATGGTGTATTGGTGTTTACTGTGTGGTTTTAAAATTTACAAACTAATCATGACTTTTTATTTGGATTTACCTATATTAATTGTTAATGTGGAATGGTGGACGTGGGATATTCATTGTTATTATTAAATATAATAATCATTAATAATTTATTAAAGAAAGTATCCCAGATTTATTTACTCATTGTAATATCTCTGTGAAAATTTAAACCTTTCGTATATAGATTTTTTTTTAAAATTATTATTCATATCAACTTTATAACTTTTTTAATTTCATTTAAAAAAATCTCAAATCATCTCGTAAAAAATAAAAAAAATAGTTTTTCCTATATGAAATTTGAAGATATCAAATGTATAGAGTATATATGTAAAATGATTTTTATGAATTAACTTTCTAATTTTTATCAAAATGGTAATTTATAAAAAAAATTTCGTTTATTGGAGAAATAGTCACGAGCCGCCACTGTTACCTTATAGGTACCTATATTGAATTAAATTTAAAAAAAACAACTCAAAACAACTTTTTCTTGTATATTATATATTTATATAATGGACTTGTGGATCATAGTTTTATTTCCTGGTTTCTTAGCCATCTCAGAGGACCTGGATCTCCTTTATGTTCGATATCGATACCTATGTTTACTAATTTCTTACTCTGAGACTAATTTATAATTAATAAGTCTATTACTGTATTCATTCCTTATCACAGATTCGCAGATATATATAATAAACCACGGTCTTAGAATAATATATAATAATTATAATAATAAACTTTTCTATCTATTTATATTATATATTATCCAAGGTGGATATATATATCCACCTTACGGTTTAAGATATATCTTAAACCGTGATCCACCTTGATATTATCTGTGTTCCTTATATATTTTATAATCGTGTATATATCTGATTAAATATTAGTTTTAAGTTATGTTGGTACCTCTCTTCGATGCCATACTCTGATAAGAGTTATTTGATAAAAGAAACCATTGGGCATGGTTATTGGATCTCCCATCTCCAATTCTCCATATTAATTCACCACCGGTCTTAACAATACCTCGTTGTGAAGTGTGAGTGAATAAATTCGAAATATTTCTCAATTGATATTTTTTGTACAATTATTTTTGTTATTTTTCTATAATTTGCTTTGCTGCAATAAAGTATTTCTACTCTAATAATTATCTAACATTGTAAAACTCGAAAATGGTAAGTAATGATAATAATTTTTTATGTACATTTTCTTAACCTACCAAATCTATTGTAGTTTAATGTAGGCGTTACATGGTGACTTATAATTTTATATATATTACTAATTTTTTTTTTCATTTTATTGTTTCATGTAAAGGTTTCTTTAAATCCAGTGCGTATTTTGAAACATCAAGCTGAAGAAGACAAAGGTGAAAATGCTCGCTTGTCTAGTTTTATCGGGGCCATTGCTATTGGTGATTTGGTTAAAAGCACCTTAGGCCCAAAAGGAATGGATAAGATTCTTATATCGCACGGCCGTGGAGGAATGGATGCTAAAGTCGAAGTCACTAATGATGGTGCTACAATCCTAAAAAATATTGGAGTTGATAACCCAGCAGCTAAGATATTAGTGGACATGTCTAAAGTTCAAGATGGTGAAGTTGGTGATGGTACTACTTCTGTTACTGTTTTAGGTATAATATTAGTTTTATAAATATTATTTAATTACATACTAATAATAAATATGTTAAACATTAATAATGCATACAAATACCATATGGTGTCTCAACTATATGTAACTTGTGTTTAAAATATTTAAATACGATTTCTTTCATAAAATATGGTATGTTGTCATTAAAATATCAGGTAACCTACATATCTAAAATAATGTATGATTTTCAACAGGTTTTTGTATTAGTTTATCTTCCCTAAACAAAAAGAAAACATATCTGTTTTTATATTTATTTTATTTTGTATCTTACTGTTTCGACTTTAACTTAATTGTTTTATCGATCAATCATATTCGAATTAAGTTATTATTTCTATTTCAAGTTTAGTATTTTAATCGCTCATTTTAAATATTTTTATAATTAATTAATAATATTATTTATTTTATTTTTTAATATGTAGTATAATATTTAGTATAGTTGTATTATTAATATTTTTAGCTGCTGAATTATTGCGTGAGGCTGAAAAACTTGTCGATCAAAAAATTCACCCACAAGTAATTGTATCTGGCTGGAGAAAAGCAACAAAAATTGCACACGAAGCTTTACAAAATGCTTCATTGAATCACAGTGCTAATGATGCTAAATTTAAAGAAGATTTAATGAATATTGCTCGTACAACTTTAAGCTCTAAAATTTTATCACAGCATAAAGAACATTTTGCTAAACTGTCTGTTGATGCAATTTTACGTTTAAAAGGATCTGGAAATTTATCAGCCATACAAATTATTAAGCTCAAAGGTGGATGTTTAGAGGATTCATTTTTAGATGAAGGTAAAAATAATTAAATTATATAAAACTTTAATAAAAAAAAAAACTAATAATAAAAATATTTTAAATTAAATAGGTTTCCTTCTTGACAAAAAGGTTGGCCAACATCAGCCTAAACGCATTGAAAATGCTCGTATACTTATTGCAAATACACCCATGGATACAGACAAAATTAAAGTATTTGGATCTCGTATTAAAGTTGATTCTATGTCAAAAGTGGCAGAACTTGAATTAGCAGAAAAAGAAAAAATGAAAGAAAAGGTTGAAAAAATACTTTCACATGATTGTAATGTTTTCATTAACAGGTAATACAATATTATAATATTTATAATAAATTGATCATAATACCTACTTCATTATTATTATTTTATTTATATTTATATTATTTCAGACAATTGATATACAATTATCCTGAACAACTTTTTGCTGATTCTGGTATTATGGCTATTGAACATGCTGATTTTGATGGTATTGAACGTCTGGCTCTTGTTACTGGTGGCGAAATTTTATCAACGTTTGATTCTCCTGCCATTGCCAAGATGGGCACATGTAAACTTATTGAAGAAACAATGATTGGAGAAAGCACATTATTACGATTTTCAGGAGTAGCTCTTGGTGAAGCATGTACTATTGTCATTCGTGGTGCCACTGAGCAAATTATTGATGAAGCAGACCGTTCTTTACATGATGCTTTATGTGTATTATCTTCTACTGTTAGAGAACCAACTATTGTGTATGGTGGTGGTTGTAGTGAAATGCTTATGGCAAATGCTGTAAGTGAAGTAGCTGCAAAAACTGCTGGAAAAGAAGCAGTAGCTATGGAAGCATTTGCTCGAGCATTGCAGTCTTTGCCCACCACTATTGCAGATAATGCTGGTTTAGATTCTGCACAACTTATCAGTGAATTGAGAGCTGCTCATGCTCTTGGCAAAAGTACTACAGGTTTAGGTAAGAATATTAAATTTTTAAAGTCTGATTTTCTACCATATTAAACTATTTTTATTTCAGATATGGAAAAAGGTGTTTTAGGATGTATGCAAGATATTGGAATTACTGAGTCTTTTGTCGTTAAAAGACAAGTACTTGTATCAGCGGCTGAAGCCGCTGAAATGATTTTGCGTGTCGATTGTATAATTAAAGCTGCACCTAGACAAAGAGTTGAAGATCGTGGCCACTGTTAATTTCTAACTAACTTAATCATTTAATTAAATACATCCATAACAAACTAACTTCAAAACATTTAAGATTGTTTTTAATTCACAAATTTTTTATGTACAATTTTTTTCTTTTTTAATATAAAAATATGAAATACTAATTTTGAGGTATTCTTTAAAAATTTTTATATATAATATAAAAAAGTTATTTTCGATAATTATAATATTTATATCTATTCAATAATTAGTGTATTTTGCAAGAAACAAACAAAAATAATACAAGCAAAACTTTTTTTTTAAATAAATAATTGACTAGAATTGTAATACAGGATAATAAAAAATGTATTTATATAATGGTAACAAATAAAAAAAAGCTTCAAACATTAACGGGAACAAGATAATTTTAGTGTTTATATTTATGGTATTAATATGATTTATGTAATAAAAGTAGTATAAAAAGGTCACCTGTTGGTCAGTCTTAAATATATGTAAAAAAATAAAAAAAAAATGGAATTTTGGAAACCAAAATAATTTGAGCCAAAAATTTATAAATTATAATACTGAAAGTCAATGGACTCCTCCAAAAGGTTTTCACTGTATGAATGAAAATCATTGTTATTTGATATACCGATTTGTTCATTTATGTACTTTGTTGGACTGGAAATCAAAAACGAATTGGTATATATTTCTGAAACAAAAACATATATATGTATAAAATTGATTTTTATTCATTAATCATTAACATATTGTTTCAAAACAAATTTAAATTCTTACTAAATAACAAATCCATAATATATTAATATGAGTAACTTTACTAGTACTAGTAGGTAAGTTTAAATTTGGTATCAAAATTTGTTTAAACATTTCACTATAAAACATATTTTATAATTATAAAGTTAAAATATACATATTATGGTATTAATATATCATTATAATATATTTAAAGTAGGTAAGTTAAACAACAATATAATGGGTTATATTATAATTATTAAGCAATGATGTAAAATATTTAATGAATTGCACATTTATATTTAGTTATTTTTAAGAGCTAAATGTTTTCTGCCTAGAAATGTAAACATTCATTATCCAAATGAAAACATTAAAGAGTTAAAAATGTAAAGTAAGGGAATTAACAATAAAAAGTGAAAGGAACTAAAAAATTTATATTATTTAAACAATACCCATACATAATTTGATTTTTAATAATTTATCTAACAAATGGGTACTAAAATATAAATTTAATTATGATTTTGCTTTTTGTCCATTAAACACCAAAAAACATACCATTTTCTAATTCTATGTCGATATTATGATGTATTTTTACATCTTCCAAACTGTCTTCTCGCTGAAGTTCGCCTTCTAAATATTTGCATGCTTGTTCTAATTCAGATGATTCTTGAGGTGAATGAGTATCATCTTCGTTAATTGTAGAATATTCACGTTGACCCAAACTTTCTTCAGTGTTACATAATCGCCAGTAATGACCGGCACCTTGAGATTTCCGCCCTTTCCGAAAATTTGGATTTATAGATAAATTATGACGCACTGAATTTTTCCAACGTTCGTCGTCTTCCCGGAAGTATGGAAAATGACTTCTGTGGAAAATATATTATTTGTAATATACTAATATATGTTTTTTATTTTATTTTATAAGTAGAAAATATCAATAATATATTATCATAAATTTATGTTTTAAACAAATATAATATAATATTCATTCACAAATAAATTATTTTTTTATTTTTCTACAAATCTCATGTATGTGAGATGTGATAGTAAATAAGGATTATTTCAATGTTTTGGTGTTAATTTTAAAAATATATAAATTAATATTTATATGATATTCTATATTTCTATTTTCTATCATAAATTCATAAGTCAAATTATGATTTTATAATATATAAAATTTAAATTATATGTCCTTAATATTTTTAATGTTTGAGTAATTATTGACAAATATGATGGAAACGATATGTATAGAATTTGTAGTTTATTATCAATTCATATTGCAGAGAAAATATTTTATAAGTTACTTTAATTATAGAATAGTAATCATTTAATGATTTTACAATTAAATATTTTGGTATATTTTAGTACCTATATTTAATTAATTGTGATTATAATATGGTAAATTATTATTTGATGAATTAATGGTATAATACATTTGAAAACTTGTTCAATAAAATAAACATTAATTGTGTTAGACCATGCCTACTTGTGAAGGTGTAACAATTTATAAATTTCAATAAATATTAAAATTTTAAATATTATCGAGTTATTTGTGAATTTGTGATAATATGTATAAATATAAAAAAAAATGTTGACTAATATCCTAATAATTAGTCTTTATTTAATGGGGACCACTGACATTTTAAAATTAACAATTGCTGATTATAAGTAAAATTAAAATCTGGAAATTTTATGCAAAATATAAATTAGGTGTAAACTATAAATTAAATATTAAAAATGTATACGCTGTCAAATATTCCAGTTGTTCCAAAATTTATATAAAACAAGATGACTGGGATGCTGATGATTGATTTTATTATATAGGTATATATTTTCTTTGAACAAATTTAAATAAAGGGTTATATCAATATTTTGATTTTTGATTCATTTTATTTAATTATAATTTATGTTTAAATACCAATATGACTTATGAATAAATAATTTTGTCCGTTTCTACAAATTGTATTTTATAAATTACAAATATATATTAATATATTATACATTTTTACAAAATAAGCGTTGATATAGTAATAGGTATTAGATAGGTACATAATATAGAATGATTTTAATAAATTATATTATGGAGATAACATAACCCCGCGTTTATATGAGGAAATATAACTTATTTATTAGGTACACATCTTCCATGTACAACATAGGCGGAACTACAGGGTGTGCCGGGTGTGCCTAGGCACACCCTA
>JAIUCT010006537.1:0-13080 GCA_021307375.1 Tetraneura akinire
AAGAAATATGTATTATCTTGTCTCGATTGTCAAAAGAGAAAACCGTTCAAAGTTCTAAAACCACCCAAAATAGGATTTCATCCATTAAATAAAGGGGAAGTAATGCAAGAAATTATCATTGATTATATGGGACCACTTTCGAGTTCTAGAGGTTATAAATATATACTAGTTGCAACAGATCGTGTTAGTAAATATTGTATTGCAAAACCGTTTGCTAACGCCAACGCAAAAAGTACTATTAAATTTTTACTTGAATTAATTCTAAGATTCGGACCCATGAATGTAGTAAGATCAGATAACGGAACTCATTTTACAGCTCAAACAGTTATAGAATTATTGGACGCATTGCACATAGATAAAAAATTCGGAATTCCATTTAAACCAACATCACAAGGTCAAGTTGAACGACAAAATCAAACATTAATTGATATGATTTCACCATATGTTCAAGAAAATAATAAATGGGCAGATTATTTACCTTATATAGTTTATGCTTATAATAATTCAATTCATCAAGTTACTGGATACACACCGCATTATTTAGTGCATGGTTACAATCCAAAAAGTGTTTTTGATATTGCTATAATTCCCCCAACAGATGTAAATGTAATAGCTGAAATTAACAAATTAAAACACATCCGAAAAACTATCGCAGATAAATTAAAAAACGCGTCAGAAAAAAATAAACAAAAATTTAAAGTCCCAACTAATACAATATCCTATAAAATAGATGATGAAGTTTTAGTAAAAGTAAATGTACGTGACAATAAATTCTCTTATCGTTATGAGGGACCCTATAGAATTATTAAACAAATTGGACCTTATAGTTATTTAATTAACAAACAAAAACATGGAAAATTTATTAATTTACCTGTACATATTGATCAAATAAAACCTTTCTATGATAGATGATATAATGAAATAAAACAAAATATAATTTTTTTTTTTTATCAAAAAAAAAAAAAAAAATTTATAACTAAATTCAATAACACTTATTTAATGTCGACGTCGTGTGACTATTGAAATAGAAATAATATACAAAAAAAAAAAGGAGAAAGATAAATGTGTGAATAATTTATGTATAGAAGAAAAAAAAAGTGCATAATACGTGTGAATAATAATAACAATATTAATGATAGTGTAACAGTTGCATTTATACCCGAGTCGTTATTTTATGCCGCCTCAGCATTATTTACGTGTTAGGCCAGACACCGGTGAGCTGAGTGCGATATATAGTTAACTAGTCGAGTTTCCATAGCCGAACCGAACTAGTCGAGTTTCCATAGCCGAACCGAACTAGTCGAGTTTCGATAGCCGTACCGTCAAAGTCGAGTTTCAATAAACATACCGATACCGTCTTGATTATTTATTTATTTATATTAATTTATTCATCTCAACTATAGAAGCTCGCACTCCGCTACACCTGTGATCTACAATAAACTACCCTCCAAGATCAGGGTTACTCAGGTGATAGTGTATTTGTATTTATTATATTTGTTTTCGTTATAGTAATATATTAAGTTTATGTTCGTTGCTAAATTACGTGTTAGATATTGAACGCAGGTCATAAGTTTCTAGGACCTGTATAATATAAATAAGAAACCTTTGTTTTATATCGGTCTAACGACCCGGTTCAAAAGGCCGGTTAGTGTAGTAGGAAATAGCCAGCCGACTGCTCCTTAACTGGATAGGATTTGATAGGAAACATTGAACGACACCCTGTACTGTAAGGTACGTGGCGTGTAACGTTACAATAGTAGGTGGTAATAAATGTCTTACTTATCAAAATTATTCGTATATTAAAAAAAAAAAAAAAGACAAGGGACTAATATATATATATATATATATTATAATCGCAGACCTCAGTTTCGTTTCAACATTTACCTATAACTGAGTTGTGTTTCGTGTCTGTGAGTGGTTATAATATTAATTTTTCGAATTTGTCTACTATAATTTCACTTAGGATAATACTAATTAAGGTAAGAAATATATACTATTAATGTCATAAATAATAAATAAATAATAATAAATAAATAATAATAAATAAATAATAATAAATAAATAATTAATAATAATACATAATAAAAAAAAATTAAAAAAAAAAAGGAAGGAAGATTTTATTTTTCTTTATTTTTCGCGCTTTTGATAATACAAAATAAATAAATAGTTATGTTTTTCAAAATCGATTTCGCTCTTGTACTTGCTCTTTTATATGCTTTTGTAAACTTTGGGGAGACAACTCACTATAAGGATGATGAAAAAAGAGATATTGGTTTGTACTTTGAAAAGCTTGATTCCGTAAAATTTTCGAAAGATACATATAAATTAGTTATATATGTTGATACATCAAATTATGAAAAAAAATACCATGATTTACATCAAATGCAAATACAAAACCAGCAAATGTGTAATGATTTTAGAATAAGAATTTCAAAAACATGCCAAGGTTATGATAACGTAATTAAATATAATCTTATAGAAATGGATAGACATTACAATAATTTAAATCATTTAAAAGACAAAAAACAAAAACGGGCCTTATTAAATATTATAGGTAAATTTAATAGATTTATGTACGGGAATTTAAACGAAGACGACCTTGATGAGATAACAAATAAAATAAATAATAATACTAATCATATGACAGAAATCCTTAAACTTCAGAGTAAATAAACTATGATATTAAAATCCGGATTAAATAATATAAAAAATATAACAGAAATACTACAAAATAATATCATAGCATTACAAAACACTATTAATGAGGTTATAAAAAATCAAGGTAATGCTGGTAACGTAATTAATGAAATGTATTTAATCCAAATATTAAACGAACACTTATCCATATTTACCATCATACTTACGGAATTTAATTTAGAAACAAATGATTTAATATTAGCCTTATCGACAGCCCGTCAGGGTCAACTACACCCTAATGTTTTAAATACTGATACCCTGATAAAATATTTAAGAGTTATCGAACAAGAAATTCCAAACAATGTACAACTACCAATCCCTACAAAAGATATAGCAAATATTCTCGATTTTATTAATTTAGTAACACTTTCAATAACATTTGTAGATAATCATTTAATATACACTTTAGAAATACCCATTTGTGAAAAATTGGTTAATAATTTATTTCGTATAAAACCGCTACCTATAAAAATTGCCACGTATCAGTTCATTTATATCAAACCTATAAATAATTATTTAGCAATATCTATATTAAATGATAGTTTTATTCCATTAACCGAAAAAGAAATTCTAACATGTAATTATAATAAAATTCAAACAATATGTCAATATCCAGAAACTACCCCGAGAAAACAAAGACGAGATTGTGAAATTCTTATTTATATTAATCCAGATAAAATTCCTGAACAATGTGAATATCGACACATATTCTATTCAGCCCCATTTTTTCAAAAATTATTAAATAAAAATTCTTGGATTTACCTTACACCAAATCCAATAGACATAACTATAATATGTGGCGTGTATTCGTATTCCCACGAACTAAAAGAAACGGGAATTTTAACAATATCCCCAAGTTGTCAAGTGTATAATCCCAATACAATACTTTTGTCTCGTCTCGACAAGTAAATGAGAAAACTTATCATATAGATTTCACACCTCAATTAAACTTATCACTTAATAACGTTAGTCTAGAATATAAAATAAATAAACTAAAAGACGTGTCAACAATAAAACTCCCAAAATTAATACCTATAAAAAATAATCTTGACGAACTAGATGATACATCAAAATCATTAGATGAGTTAGTACAAAACATTGAAAATGAGGAAAAAACCATCCACTTAGAAGAAACGAAAAATAGACATAAATATTTAGTATACATTATTTTAATTATAATAGGATATATAATTATTCATTTTATTTTAACAATTATAAAAAAGAAAATTGTCCAGTTTTGCATGGATAATAATAATAATAATAATGATCGGGCGACCACATTACGGCGACATCACCGTAATTATGCTGAAAGGCAAATTTAAAAAAAAAAAAAAAAAAAAAAAACATAATAGATAAATTAATGAAGACTTAAAACTTAAAAACGTATTAAAAATAATAATTATAACTGTTATAATAAAGATAATAATAAAAAGGAAATCTTGAAAAGCATGTATTAACGTATTAAATAGTGTGGAGATTTATATTGTATATAATATTATGTATGTTAATAGAGATGATGGCGAGATTAATATTATTAACATGTGCACAAATTAATATTATTATAATTTAAGTTTTAGGTGTCGCAGTTAAATAAAAATGCCGTTTTAATGGCAATGTCGAATTAATAATATATATTATATTATATTTCAGTTTCTTTTTTTTTATTTTTTTTTTATTATTATTATTATTGGAAGACGTAATCAGTGACCCATAAAAAGTATTGCTGAACAAGCATTTTTCACTGGGTCAAACGATTATATTAGTCTACAATATATATATGTGTGTTTATGGAATTATGGTTTATATATTTTTTTTTCTCGCATATAAAAAATGGATCTGAAATTTTCGTTGCGATGCACTATATATGGTGATAACTACTATTAAATAAATTGAGATTTTTAATTTATTACAAATATTATATACTTTTATATTTTACATTTTTTTTAGCATGCATATATAACTTAACTTAAGGTGACCATTGTAAATAAAAATGGTTTTGGCAACTTTTATCCATTTTTATTAGGATAATATGATATTTTTTAATTTGTAAAAACTAAATAACCAATAACAAAAATAAAAGCTATCAATTTTTGAATATTTATATGCATAGCACCTTAAATATACTTTTACATAAACAATTTAAATACAGCTATCCATAACCGAATCCCGAGAACATATAAGTATCAGTCAAAAGTGCTCCGAGGTTAATTAAGAAACCGACGACAGAGCAGTTGGTTTGAAAGTTCAAAAGAAAGTTAAAGAATACAAAAGTCGTCGAATATAGCCAGGATATTATAGGTTATAGGAATAGCTGTTTATTGTATAACTTATTAGGGGCCTGGGGTCAGGCCTTGCTACAGGGGAGGCAGCTGTTACGGTCATTTTAAGCGACTCTAACGGCGTCTTCAATTTTGTGCCAATTCGGCATAAAATGCCTGACAGATTATCCCAGTGCATATGATAGAGGGAGACGAGACGTAATATCTTAATAGCAATTGTAATATTAATATATACACAATAGGCAGTCGACACATTATAGCACAAGTGCGAGCATCAATTATAACTCAAATATTAAACCTAATATATAGTGTGCATTATTTATATTATTAATATCGTGCGTGTCGTCTCCGCCTGTCATCCAGATCGCCATAATAGTCATCGATTGGATCCATACTCAGGTGTAATTTATTATTATATATATATATATATACAATATATTATTGTGTTGCTTATACCCAAGCGTTTGTTATTTAATTCCAAAGCGATACATACGAGTCCTAGTAGTCTCTCTAGGGCTATATAAATAAATAGGAGAACTTTAGGTCATCTAGTGTAGAGATAGTCTAGCCAACTATATCTTCGGATTCCACTAGACGGACCTATCGACGGGCGTTCGTTCTGTAGCACAAGCTAAGACGAACAGTCACGTTACAACTTGGTGGAGGCGCCGGTCTTCGTGATATTTAAATAAATATTTCGGAGACGATCCCCTAAACATTGTATTTTCGCTTTGGTTTTAACTTTCTTTTGGGTAAGGGGATGCTTAATTTCTAAATTATTTGGTACATGCGCTGCTTGATTTTATTATTTTTATACATATATATTTATATGTTTTGATTTTTTTTTTTTATTGATAAAAAATAATAAGAAATAATTTATGACGCTTTATAATTATTATATAAAACGACCTAGTAATAGTCAAACGGTTCGTATAAATCAAAACGCATGGGAAATATTAGGTTTCGATCGCGAAATTTGTATTAATAATTTGACTAGGGAAGAATTAATAGAGAATTTTCAAAAGTTTGGAGATACAATTAAATATTCAGTAGTATTTAGTTATTGTAGGAATATAAAAGTTCCCCAATATTCTACTGTCATTTATAAAAATATTAATTTTCATATTTTAGAAGCTGAAAGTAAACGAAAATCAAATAAAGAATTGTTTAATAATAAAATTTCAGAAGAAAAAATAGAATTGTTAAAAGTTGAAAATTCAGATTCAGACGAAAGTGATACTTCTTTCACGGAGTCAGACCTAACAATTAATAAAAATATATCTCGCGAATTTAAAGAAACTAATATTTTAAATTTAAACAATAATACTGATAATAAAAATATAATTTTAAATAATATTGTTAATAAACCTTTTGAACAAAATAAAAATATGACAACTCCAATGATTAGTCCTTTCCCATTTTTAACCCCTGATACTTTCCATGGCACTACTAGTGAATGTGTTAATGACTTTTTATCGAAATTCAATAGAATAAAGGACGCTAATAGGTGGACAGACGAACAGGTTATTTTATTTTTTCCTTTATATTTGAAGGGACCTGCGGAATCTTTTTATATATCTCTTGAAAAACGAAATAAAAATAATTCTTGGCAAATAATTCAGGAGGAATTTAAAAATGCATTTAACTCCATCACACGGATTAATATGTTAAAAACACAACTCGCGCAAAGAAAATTAAAATTAACGGAAACGGTTAATGAATTTATTTCGGACTTTAATAGACTCGCGGATAAAATTGACTCCAATATGTCCGATGAAATTAAAGTCACTAAAATGATGCGTAATATACCTCCCGAATATTTCAATATGATCTGTATGCGAGATAATAGTACGATGGAAAAAATAGAGTCAAATTTAAGAAAAGCGGAAAAAGCGCGTAATGTTTTTAATACGTCCACGAATCCAGACGTGGAATCTTTAACTCTTAAAGTAGAGGCTTTATCAAAACAAATTTCGGAATCGTCCTTAAATTCCACACTAAACAATACGGAAATAAATCGCGTTAAATTTAGACAAAACGTAAATTCTAGAGGTTATAATGACGGAAATTGGACTAATCGAAATAATAATAGAGATCAATATAATTATAGTAATGGAAATCGATATATAAATAATCGTAATGCAAACAGAAATTTTAATAATAATATACGTGGAAATTTTAATAGTAATAACAAATTCAGTAATAATAATTATAATTATGATAATGATTACAACAATTATGATAATAATTTATACAATAATTATAATGGTTACAATCAGTTTACTACAAAAAATAATAATTTTAATAATCAAATTAATCCAATGAATAATAGATACAATAGTTATAATGAACCAAGATATAATAGTAATAATACAAAAAATTATAATCAAAATCCAAAATATTATAAAAAAGATCACAGATAGCAATTTAATCGAAATAATTATTCGCCACCTGAAAATAATAATACGGGTAATTGGACGTACAATCCACAAGCTACATACCCTACAAATCAAAAAAACTAATAAGTCAGAGTTTGGAGGTTAGAGCAAGTTCTGACAAAAAATTAAATTCTAACCAAAATAATATCGATATAATACAATATAAAAATGATAAAATAATAAGCTGTAGAGTTAATAATACTAAACCAAACCAATATAAAAAAAATATAAGTATTGATCCGACAATAATAAGCATATTTAATAAACAAAAAATTAAATTTATTATAGACACAGGGGCTACTACTTCAATAGTTAACAAAAACATATTGTTAGAAAATCAATTAATAGAGCCGCTTGAGGGTGTTAGTTTGACAACGGCTAACGGAACACCATTAGAACTATTAGCAGTGGCGTATTTACGTATAGGCACTGTAGGCACGGGCCTACAGCGGCAAATTTTGAGAGGCGGTAAATTTTTAAATTATATTATTTTTTTTTATTTACCTTACTGTCTATAGACTATAATACACTAAAGTAGCACATTAAGGTAGCAAATTTCTACAGGCCTATAGGTGCTAAATATAAAAATACGCCACTGACTATTAGGTAAAACACAATTAAACGTATATTTTAACAATGAATCTTTCAATATAATATGCGCAGTAGTAACAAACTTACAAGTAGATAACCTTATTGGAATGGATTTTCTAGATGAGTATTGTGCAAACATAAATATAAAAAAATCTCAAATAAAATTATATAAAGACGATAAAAAAATTAAGATTAATTTTAATAATAATGCTACTGATCAAATTTGTACTCAAAAAGTTGAAAAATGTTTAAACTTCAGTGAAGATCAAATAATTGAAAATATTGTTACAAAAAGTTATATTCTAAGAAATGTACAAGGAGATGGGAATTGTGGTATATATACGTTAGTTGAGATTTTAAATGATAAAAAATTAAACGTCAACGCCGACGATATAAAAAAATTGCTAGGTATACATTTATCAGAACATTCTATATGACTCGAAGGAGAAGACTTAGCTGCAGTAGCTGATTTTTATAATTTTAATTTAATAATTATTTCCCAGGGTGATAATTTAACGCATAACAATATTATAGCATTTACGAAACCAGGACGGCAATATTTAGTTGTTTTGTTCTCACGATGTCACTGGACACCATTAAAATACGGACCACACGTAAATGAAAATTATAAATTTCAAACGTTGACTAAAATTGCTGAATACAACAATTTAAAAATTAGAAAAAACATTTTAAAACAACGTATTAAAAATAATGATTTAACAGTTAATAATATTTGCGATGAGACCCGGTCTGTAGATAATGACGAGAAAAAAACCGACAATCCAATAAAAAATTGTCTGAATGTTTATTCCCATGATAACTCAGAATTATTAGAATTACCGTCGTCACAAAGGGATAAGAAATTCTCAGATAAAATTACTTACGATATAAATCCATTATTGACATACGAACAACAAAATAAAATAAAAACGTTATTAAAAAAATACGATGCAGTGTTTTCGAAATCAAAATATGATTTAGGCCTTGCTCGATTGCCGCCAATAAAAATAAAATTAATTAAGGATACTATAATAAATTTACCAAATTTTAAATTAAGTCATACTGAAAGAAATGAAGTGGAAAAACAAACACAAGAATTATTAAAAGCGGGAATAATTGAAAAATCCAAAAGTCCGTACAGTAATCCAATTTTTTTAGTAGGAAAAAATTTACCACAGGGAGATAAAAAAACATCAGTTCCAAAAGAATATCGTATGGTTTTAGATTATCGTAAATTAAATTCGATAATTAGCAAAGAAAGCTTTCCAATGCCACTAATTCAAAATATTTACGATTGTTTAGCAGGAAATAAATTTTATTCAGTTTTAGACGTTTCCTCTGCATTTTATCAACTTGGTTTAGAAAAGGACTGTAGACCGATAACGGCATTTTCGACACAAACTGGTCATTATCAATTTACTAGACTTCCTATGGGTTTAAATAACGCACCAGCATTATATCAGGCTGCTGCATGTAAAATTATGTCAGATTTAAATTATCGAAATAACGTTTGCTATCTTGATGATTGTGTAACTTTTGGAAAAAATTTCCATGATTATTAAATCTCACTAGAATTAACTTTACAGAGATTTTTAGAATATAATTTAAAATTGAAACCATCTAAATGTAAATTCGGTTATCAGGAACTTAAAGTTTTAGGTAATATAATTGATACAAAAGGAATCAGACCAACCGAAGAGGGGTTAGAGTCTATTAGAAAATTTCCTTCGCCGAAAACTATAAAACAACTTCGAAGTTTTCTC
Source organism: Tetraneura akinire (assembly GCA_021307375.1). Taxonomy (NCBI): domain Eukaryota; kingdom Metazoa; phylum Arthropoda; class Insecta; order Hemiptera; family Aphididae; genus Tetraneura; species Tetraneura akinire. The sequence continues at coordinate 9,769 of JAIUCT010006537.1, forward strand.
GGTTTAGCAAATTATTTTCGTAAATTTATACCAAAATTTAGTAGTATATCAAAACCGTTAACCGATTTGACGAAAGGAAAATTTAAAAGTAAAAAGGAAAAAATAATATGGAAAGAAGAACATGAAATGGCATTTCAAGAATTAAAAAATAAATTAACAAATAAACCAGTGTTGGCACATTTTGATGAAAATTTAAAAACTATTGTAGTTACGGATGGTTCAAGAAAGGGCTTAGGTGTTATCCTTCAACAAGTAAATTTAAATAATGAAATACATCCTGTTAGTTTTGCTTCAAAAAAACTTACTAAATCTGAAAATAATTATTCTGCTATGGAATTAGAAGTGTTAGCAATAGACTTCGCTTTTAGTCATTTTCGACAATATTTACACGGTAGACGAGTAGAAGTATGGACAGACCATAAAAATTTAACTAGTCTGTTAAAAATAAAAACGGAATCCACTATAGTAAATAGACTAAGAACTAAATTAATGGGATATGATATTAATATAATTTATAAAATGGGAATTTTCAATAAAGCAGCGGATCATTTATCACGTTATCCATATTCTAAAGAAGATCATGACTTTATAAATAATGATAGTGTAAAAAAAATAAACGCAAATTTAGTACAACCAATAGATATTAAAGAAGACCAAAATAATGATATTTATTTAAAAAATATTATAACCGCAATTAATAAACTCAAATTAAGTGATTTAAAATGGATAAATAAATCAAAAAATTATTTAATAAAAGAAAATAATATTTTATATTACAAAACTAATTTTAATAACTGTATAAAATACGTTTTAGCTCTGCCATCTAAATATATACAACTAATACTAAACGAGAATCACGAAAACCCATTAAGTGCACACGTAGGGTTTACCAAAACATATAGTAAAATCAGAACAAAATATTATTGGCCTAAAATGCGCAAAGATATAAAGAAATATGTATTATCTTGTCTCGATTGTCAAAAGAGAAAACCGTTCAAAGTTCTAAAACCACCCAAAATAGGATTTCATCCATTAAATAAAGGGGAAGTAATGCAAGAAATTATCATTGATTATATGGGACCACTTTCGAGTTCTAGAGGTTATAAATATATACTAGTTGCAACAGATCGTGTTAGTAAATATTGTATTGCAAAACCGTTTGCTAACGCCAACGCAAAAAGTACTATTAAATTTTTACTTGAATTAATTCTAAGATTCGGACCCATGAATGTAGTAAGATCAGATAACGGAACTCATTTTACAGCTCAAACAGTTATAGAATTATTGGACGCATTGCACATAGATAAAAAATTCGGAATTCCATTTAAACCAACATCACAAGGTCAAGTTGAACGACAAAATCAAACATTAATTGATATGATTTCACCATATGTTCAAGAAAATAATAAATGGGCAGATTATTTACCTTATATAGTTTATGCTTATAATAATTCAATTCATCAAGTTACTGGATACACACCGCATTATTTAGTGCATGGTTACAATCCAAAAAGTGTTTTTGATATTGCTATAATTCCCCCAACAGATGTAAATGTAATAGCTGAAATTAACAAATTAAAACACATCCGAAAAACTATCGCAGATAAATTAAAAAACGCGTCAGAAAAAAATAAACAAAAATTTAAAGTCCCAACTAATACAATATCCTATAAAATAGATGATGAAGTTTTAGTAAAAGTAAATGTACGTGACAATAAATTCTCTTATCGTTATGAGGGACCCTATAGAATTATTAAACAAATTGGACCTTATAGTTATTTAATTAACAAACAAAAACATGGAAAATTTATTAATTTACCTGTACATATTGATCAAATAAAACCTTTCTATGATAGATGATATAATGAAATAAAACAAAATATAATTTTTTTTTTTTATCAAAAAAAAAAAAAAAAATTTATAACTAAATTCAATAACACTTATTTAATGTCGACGTCGTGTGACTATTGAAATAGAAATAATATACAAAAAAAAAAAGGAGAAAGATAAATGTGTGAATAATTTATGTATAGAAGAAAAAAAAAGTGCATAATACGTGTGAATAATAATAACAATATTAATGATAGTGTAACAGTTGCATTTATACCCGAGTCGTTATTTTATGCCGCCTCAGCATTATTTACGTGTTAGGCCAGACACCGGTGAGCTGAGTGCGATATATAGTTAACTAGTCGAGTTTCCATAGCCGAACCGAACTAGTCGAGTTTCCATAGCCGAACCGAACTAGTCGAGTTTCGATAGCCGTACCGTCAAAGTCGAGTTTCAATAAACATACCGATACCGTCTTGATTATTTATTTATTTATATTAATTTATTCATCTCAACTATAGAAGCTCGCACTCCGCTACACCTGTGATCTACAATAAACTACCCTCCAAGATCAGGGTTACTCAGGTGATAGTGTATTTGTATTTATTATATTTGTTTTCGTTATAGTAATATATTAAGTTTATGTTCGTTGCTAAATTACGTGTTAGATATTGAACGCAGGTCATAAGTTTCTAGGACCTGTATAATATAAATAAGAAACCTTTGTTTTATATCGGTCTAACGACCCGGTTCAAAAGGCCGGTTAGTGTAGTAGGAAATAGCCAGCCGACTGCTCCTTAACTGGATAGGATTTGATAGGAAACATTGAACGACACCCTGTACTGTAAGGTACGTGGCGTGTAACGTTACAATAGTAGGTGGTAATAAATGTCTTACTTATCAAAATTATTCGTATATTAAAAAAAAAAAAAAAGACAAGGGACTAATATATATATATATATATATTATAATCGCAGACCTCAGTTTCGTTTCAACATTTACCTATAACTGAGTTGTGTTTCGTGTCTGTGAGTGGTTATAATATTAATTTTTCGAATTTGTCTACTATAATTTCACTTAGGATAATACTAATTAAGGTAAGAAATATATACTATTAATGTCATAAATAATAAATAAATAATAATAAATAAATAATAATAAATAAATAATAATAAATAAATAATTAATAATAATACATAATAAAAAAAAATTAAAAAAAAAAAGGAAGGAAGATTTTATTTTTCTTTATTTTTCGCGCTTTTGATAATACAAAATAAATAAATAGTTATGTTTTTCAAAATCGATTTCGCTCTTGTACTTGCTCTTTTATATGCTTTTGTAAACTTTGGGGAGACAACTCACTATAAGGATGATGAAAAAAGAGATATTGGTTTGTACTTTGAAAAGCTTGATTCCGTAAAATTTTCGAAAGATACATATAAATTAGTTATATATGTTGATACATCAAATTATGAAAAAAAA
>JAIUCT010006550.1:0-10614 GCA_021307375.1 Tetraneura akinire
AAGCAGTACTGTCGCCGCCGCACGACGCAACCGCGATAGTGTGATCCAGGATTCCCAGACTAAAAATAAAGCACAATATATATTGTAAATAGTGTATTTAATGCTGTTAAATACTGTTGTAAATTTATGTTTATTTACATTTGTTCAAAACAAAAAGTAAAAACCCATATCTACGCCACATATAATTCATGGCCATAAAAATCGATTTATATAATTAAATAGAACTTCAGTTTTAATGTCTTAAAATAATTTAATTTGAAATTTATTGTGTAAGTATCGTAATGTGTTTTAACATAGTAGGTACCTAAAATTTTACATAATCAAATATAAAATATTATAAATACAAAATTCAGCATTATTAATTAGGTAGGTACTGTAAATATGCGGGTTGCGTTTGTCTATGAGTATAGCACGCAACCATCTATGTCATCTCATAAATAAAAATAATGTTATGAATTTATGACGGATAGTACGATACGATCACAGTCCACAGAAAATTTGATAGGTATTCAATTTATTTTTCGTTCAGTGCAGTCGTTTTATTTATTAAGTTTTTTATTATTTATTACTTTAATAATCATGTCAAAAGACATTGGTATAGTGTGCCCGTGTGGCAAAAAAAAGATGAACTTAAATTCTACAAATTGGAAAAGGCATATTGCATCGTGTAAAATAAAAAAAAGTGCTAATACAATGGGGAATATTTCTTCCTTTTTAAAAAAAATGTCAACAGAAACAACAGCAGACGAATTAAATAATAAAATAAAAAAACGATCAGGTAATTACTGTAGGTATATTATAATTAAGATTTTATTAAATATTAAATACCTACTTTTATAGATGACAGTTGTATAGACCAAAACCAAACTTTTTGTATTCAAAGTGACATGAATGTTAGTGAAGAAACCTTAGGTAATACAATATTATTACAATTGTTTTATTTTTATACATCGTTAATTACACTTAATATTTTAAGATGTTAATTTACAAAATGAAGAATCTAATCAGGATGTACTTGTAAATAGTGTCAGTGAAGGATCAGGTATATATAAAACATTTAAAATTATTTCTATGGATTTATTCTTACCTATAATATATTAAATGTATTTATTGTGATTTTAGTTGATGTGAATGAAATTGATAATGTATCAAGTTTAAAAGAAAAACCAGGTATCTAATTATTATTTTAATATTTATAATATGTAATTAAGATTAAGGTACAAAATTATATAGGTAATTTTTTTATAATTCTGAAAACTTCATTACCTAAATAATTTAATTAGAGTATTAGACAATAATATTAAATAATAATAAACTAAATATAAATTTAATAGGTACTTAATATTATAATATGTATCAGTGACATGCCCAGGATAATATTATAGGTGGAGGGGGGTCCAAAAATAAAAATATTCAAATTTAGTCAAAATAATAATATTATATTATATATAAATTTAAAAACAATATTAATTTAATCGAAAATTTAATTTTCGTGTCTTACATGATAACTTATTTAAAACATCATCTGTCGAAATTTTAATTTCTCTATATATATTTAATAGTGCTAAACCAATTCAGCATATTTTCTGTTGTCGTGTTCCTAAGATAGAGTTTTAAACACTTGAAAGTTGAAAACGATCTTTCTCCCAAAGCTGTAGTTACAGGAAGAGTAATTAAAATTTTTAATAGTTTATAAACTGTTGGAAAAACTGCACTATTAGATTTCATTTTTTGACAAAATGTTCTCCATAGCTTCAGTTCACCTATAGCACTCAGCCACTCAATTTCACTTGTTCTAATATCAACTAAATAAATATTAATGAAATCAAAAATTTGCTTATTGCTATCACTTGAATTCAATAAATTATTTTTTTTTGTGGTTCTATTACCACTTAAATACTCTAATAATTTTTATGTTGTAAAAATTTGTCATTTACTTGTGACATAAATTATCTAAGAATGATACAAATAGTAAAAATCTAAATAAAAAATTTAAAATTTAACACAACACTTTCACTTTGATAGTACAATTGTATATGTAGGTATATATTAAAAAATATAAATACTAAATTATGTAAACTTATATATTCAAATATAAACAAAAAAATTTAAAATAACAAATTTAAAATATTATATATAGATAGATAGATATTATACCTATATACCTATTTAAACTATTGTAGAACAATCAACTATGGTTAACATTGATGAAGAAAGTGAGCTTAAGGAACAATTCATATCTACTAAAGAATTACAATTTAATTCCGGTATTTAAAATTTAATTTATTTTAATAAATTATAGGTATTTATTATTTTATTTTAATAATTGCAATTAATTTTATTAAATATGTAGTTTTTAATAAAATATTTTTAATTTAAGAACAATCCACCAATTATTTATTCACAAATGTTAATACCACAGTGAAAGTTGATGAAAAAATAGAAACTAAAGGTCAAGATTTTTCATTATCTAATGAATTGTCATGTTTTGATAATTTAAAAAAAAAATTTTTTTTGTATTTTTTATTTGAATTAACTATATAAATATATATTAATTTATTTTTTTTCCAACTTCTACTACTGTATTATGTAACTTAATTGGTATTATCTAGATTATATAAGTTATAACTTATATACCTAAAATGTATTTATTAATTTTTAAATGAATTATATTTTAACCAATTTTATTTATATTTTTCAGAAAATGAAGATAATACTGAGTTGAGAGAATATATGAGTTCTGATAACAATGATTTCCATTTTGAAAACTTTATTAATGATCCATTTTTAATACCTCAAAATATATCATCCAACCTCTTAAACAAATTAGTTGAATTAGGACCTTGTCAACCATTACCTATTCAATTAAAAGAAAACAAATTTCCAACTAAAGTAGATTCAGCTGGAAAACATCGATCGTTTCATGAGTCATATTATTTCAGTCAACCATCTTCAAATCATCCTCCAGTTAAACGAATATGGCTTTCATACTCACCATTATCTAATAAAGTATATTGTGTATCATGCAAATTATTTGGTCATACAAAGGCAAAAAATTCAAACATGGCCAATGGATCTAAAGATTGGGTTAATTTAAATAGGAATATATGTAATCACGAATGCAGTCCTGAGCATTTACAATCTGAAATAAGCCGTAGTTTATATTCAAAAAACTACAGGATTGACCTAAAGTTGGTACATAAATCAAACAATGATATAGCTGAAAATAGAGAAGTTCTCCGTGTATTAATTGAAATTATTATTTTTATTGCTCGTCAAAATATAGCATTAAGAGGACACGATGAATCATTAACATCAATCAATCAAGGTAATTTTTTAGAGTTGGTAAAATTAATTAGTAAACATAATGCATCACTAAGAATTCATTTGGATAAAATAAACATCAATAAACGTAATAGAATTACTTTTCTGTCTCATGAAAGTCAAAACAAAATTATCCAGATTCTTGGAGAACTAGTTCGTTCATCAATTTTAAATGATGTTAAAGAATCAGGATTATTTTCTGTTATAATTGACACAACAACTGATGTTGCAAACCTCGAACAATTTTCATTTATTGTAAGATATGTTAACGTTAATGGGAAAATAGAAGAAAGACTAATTGCATTGGAAACTGCTACTGATGGTACAGGTATGGGATTGTTTAACACTTTTTGTCATATCACCAACAAATATAATATTAATTGGAAAAAGAATTTGTGTGCACAGGCGTATGACGGTGCTGCGTCTATGCAAGGTGAGTACAGTGGATTGCGTTCACTTATACAGCAGGAAAATTCTAATGCAATATACGTTTGGTGCTTTGCCCATTTATTGAACCTAGTAATTGTAGATACGTGTGATTGTTGTACAGACACAAAAAATTTTTTTGGGAATTTACAAGGGATCGTTACTTATATGAGAGCAAGAAAAAGAACGGCCACATTTGTTCAATGTCAGAAAGATTTATTCCCTACAGACCGTATTCGACGTATTAAAGCATTTTGTAATACACGATGGACATCACATGATCGAGTGATAAATGTAATTTGTGAAAGATTTAAAGCATTGTTGAAATCTTTAAATATTTTGAAAGACTCAAGTGATCGAATTACAGCATCAAATGCAAACATTTTTAAAAATATTATTTCATCTTTTAGTTTTGTATTAACATTATTATTTTTAAAAAAAATATTTTTAATAACCACTCCGCTCTCCAATTATTTACAATCTAAATCGTTAGATTTTATTGAAGCATTAAGACTGGTAAATTATGCAAAAACACAACTTGAAAATTTTCGTTGTGATGAAGAATATGAAAAACTTGTAACAGAATCTAATCAATTCTGTTTAGCACATGATTTACATGAAAATAACTTTATAGAAAGAAGAACGAGGAAAAAGAAAAGAATGGTTGACGAAAATACTGAAGATGAAGTTCTAAATTCAGCTTTTATAAATTATAAAATAAACACATATTTTAAAGTTCTTGATAACATTGTGATTTCATTTACAACAAGATTTAACAGTGCTCAGGAAATATTAAAAGATCTGTCATTGTTATCTCCAGAACGTCTAATAGAATTTGCAAATGACAAAGAACAGAAATTACCAAATGATAGTTTTGTTTACATTTCTCAGTGGATCCAAGGAATATCATTAGAAAGTTTAAGAAATGAATATAATGTATTTAGTGGTAGTTTCTTATCATTACTTAATGGATCACAAATACCAAAGAATCTTCATGAAAGTGATACGATTCAAAATTCAGAAATAGAAGAAGAAAGTAATGGATCTGGAGATGAAGATGAAGAACAAGAAGTTGAACATTCAAATGGAAAATATAATAATATTACAGCTTCAACTATTTTACATATACTAAATAGTTTTGACTTAATATCAGCTTTTCCTAATATATTTCTTGCGTACAAAGCATTAGCAACTATACCTGCATCATCAGCTTCAGCTGAACGAAATTTCTCTAAGGTACATTTTTAATAAATTTTTATTTAATTTTTATTTTGAATACCTCAAACTGTATATAATTATTATTTTTATTATTTTCAGGTTAAATTAATAAAAACACGTTTGCGGTCCACTATGAGTCAAGAACGATTGGAAGGACTTATATTTTTAAGTAGTGAAAAAGATATAACAATTAACATTGATGAAGCTATTGATAGATTTGCATGCTCATCAAACTTATTAAAATCGATGTTATTATTTAAATAAAAACATTTAATTATTTTAATAAAAATCCAAATCACAAAAATTAACACCTTATTATTGTAAACATATTTCAACAATTAAGTTCTCATCCTCAGCGTTCACTGCGCTTATTGTTTGGTGAACGCTGAGAATGACAATTTTGTTGTTGAACTACGAATATGATAATAAAGCCTCAATTTTTGTGCTTTGGGTTTTTATTAAATAATTATAAACATATTCATAAGTGTTAAATACTTTACATATTATTTACAAAATAAATCTCATTAATAAAATATATTATGTATTATTTTTCTACATTCATGAATAGTCCTATAAAATTGTATGTACTTGCAAAATAACATTGATATCGAAAGATCAAATGTGGTAGCATAGGCGCAATAGGGGGGGGCTAAAGTCCCAAACAATATTATATTTATAATATATTAACAAATACGCCTATTAATCTATTAAAGTTAATTTAAAAAATTGGGGGGGGGGGCTGCTAACCGCCCCCCTCCCCAATTTGCGCCTATAGTGGTAGGTAGGTGGGTTACATATAAGATTTGTGATTCAAGGAAAAAAAACTTCGCGCCGCCACTGTATCAATCGCACGGATCGCAAAAGCTCGGGTTCGAATACCGTACGACGACTACTGAGCAGGCGGCGGTAGCGGTGGTTCACCGATCATCGCCGCCGTCGATAAACGTAACTTTGCTCAAACCAGTATTTGCATATAATTCGGGTAGTCCCGTCTTAATAAGCAAATAGGAACGTCAGAGCGATCGGGTGGAATATGACAGGAGTGAAACACGACCGTGTCAACTCTCCCCCCCTAAGCCGTACACTATTATGGTTTGAAGGACTAAGCATATATTGTGACTTAAATCTGTGAATTAATTATTATTTTAAAATTTTATAGATAAATTTTTGTATGTTTTTATGTAAAGTTTTATTGTGCTAATAAATGTGACATAGTGTATTGATGTATGTATATTATATTGTGAAATTGTAATATAGATCTGTAACAAATTGTTGTGTTTTATCAAAAAAAAAAAAATAATAATAATAAAAAAAATAGAAAATTTTAAATTTATAAAATTGTATTTATTTATTCTTTCTTAGTATATTAAATCCTGTAATAATTTCGTCATTAATAGGAATTTATAATAATATTTAAATTTAATAAATGATTACTTATGTGTTTTACCAAAACATTTAGTAACCACTATATTTTATATTTTAATTATTGTAGTTTTACTTTTTTTTTTTTTTTCATACCATTACCATTATTTTTGTAATTTATAATAAAAGCACCACCATCATAAGTGAATTATACTGTGCTGAAGAACATTATATGTTATAACAAATAAATATTTTTTATTCATTTTGTATATAGATAATTGTACAGAGTATAGAGTGATAGAAAGAGTGACATAATATATAGACATATAGTGCATATAATGTGAAACATTAAATTAAAACCAAATATAAGTATTTAGATGGTAGGTACAGAAAAAAAAGGGTATATATAAAGAGTGACATATAATAAATGATATAATATATTAGAATAAAATGAGTATTTTCAATGTAAAAAAAATAAATAAAAACTTTTAATAATAATATATAATGTTTGAAATCGGGCGGCGATTATATTATAATATATTATTTCCATTAGTAATACAATTAATGAAAAAAAAAAATTAATGCAAAAAACCGAACGCGGTGCACCGCCGACGGATCGGGAATCGAACCCGTGCGGCGGTGCCGGGTGCGGCGGCCGTGTAAACTGCCGTAAGAAAACCTGCCTAACCGGTTCCTATCCTAGCTTCCTAACATGCCCACTTAACGACTGCGCCACCGTGGCTCATTGAAGGACCGTCGAAAATCGGTAAATTTAAAGTGTTTCGCGATATCGAAAAATCCGCGAAACACGAAGAAATATCGAGCGAAACGGTCGGAACCCCGACTATGAAGGGTCAAGATACCGTTTTCGACGTTTATCGAATGAAAAATAGCGATCGGGCCGCGAAAAACGACTCCGTTACGGTACAGCGAACGACGGCGGCGCGAAAAATACGAACAGAAAAAAATTAATTTGGACCGAGACCTTCGGGAAAAGGGTATTAACGAATTTTAAACGTGAAAAAACTACCGTCTTATAGGGATAAAGGGATAAAAAGGACGGGTGAAAACGTAAAATATCACGTCGAATATTTTTGGACGGTAGCGAGAGAGAGGTAGGCGTTTATGGGTTTTCGGGAGCGGCGAGCGCAAGGTAGGCTCGTCGGTCGGACGACGGACGGCCCGTTATCACGAATAGAAGGAAACCCGGCCATGGAAAAACTAAGGGAACAGTTAAAAAAGGCGATTAAAAAAAAGGTTTTTGGTGAAAAATTGCGAAACCGATTTTAATAGAAGGAAAATAAAAAGTTGACCGCGAAATGTGCTAATTTCGAAGACGTACGACGAACGGTAGAATTTATATAATAAAAATAAGGAAAAAAACCTTTGGAAGAAAAGACCATGATAACTTTTTTTTTTATATAATAGTAGATATTAGATTCAAATAAAAATTCATATTACCTTGTCTGTGCAGTTTTATTACTCTATGATGCAGACTCATCTATAATGTTATTTACTTTAAAGTGTTGTAAAATCCAATATACAATACATCAGCATTTGTATTATTCGGTAATTATATATTAAACAATTTATCTGTTTCTGTACGAATGTGTATTAAACTTTTTAATGAGTTATTACTTTATTGGTATTTATAATTTGACATTCATTTTCTAATTTCCCAAAATATGACTCAAGCTAAGAAAAAAAAAAAATTAATGATGAATACTTAAACAAATATTAAAACTAATAATACCTTATTTTTTTTTAAAACTTTTGTACGTGACATATTTTTCATTTTGTTTTTTAATAATCCTTTAAACATAGATGTCTATAAAAATAAAAAAATATTATTAATATACATTTGTGGGGCCTTAATGCCTAATTGACATTTTAACCATAATATATATTATAAATATTTAAAATAATTTAAAATAAATCAACCTAATTAATACCTAATAATTTTTTAATTTAAAATATTTTTATGAAAAGATACTACCAAGGTAATAAGTACTAACAATTTTAATTTTTAAATAAAAATTGTTAGTAATATTATACACTAAAAATTATAATATTATTAAAATATTAAAACTATATTTTAATATAATATATTAAAACAATATTAGAAAATAATAATATAATATAATCATATTTAAAATATAGTAAAATATATATTAATAATTAATAACTAATAAAATGCTTTAAAGAAACATAAAATTACCACATTTTTATTATAAAATATTTTAAATTTATAAAATACAATAAATTAAAAAGAAAATACCAATTACTTTATTTTCAAATGAACAATAAATGTTCATTTACAGTCTTCTTGACAGCCTTTTATAATATAAGTTTATTTCATATTATAAAAATAATTAACATGTAAATAAAAAATTATTTTATTTACTTACACTGGAACATTTCTAGTTTACGGGGCACCTTTTTTTTTGCGATTTTTTTTTTGTATCCTAAGTAAATCAATGAGAAAAAAATATTGGCGCAAAAAAAAATTTGCGCAAATCATTAGTTTTTAAGTTAGAGCCATTTTAAATTCATCTATATTGATAGATTTACTTAAATAGAGAATTTTAGCATTTCGTGGTTGATGCAGTTGTAGCCTAGTGGTCTAATGCGTCCTTCCATGCGCGCAGGCACCAGGTTCGAAACACACTATATTTTTGCACTTTTTTCATGGATTTTCCAACATTTTCATTTAATTTATAATGAATTAATGACAATATATCAAAAAGATAATAAAAGTACATGCAATAAATCACTAAAATAAGATAAAAGTTTAATGAAATCATAAAATCCATACAAATACAATTCATAGTGTTTTCACTTTTGTACATGTGCACATTACAATATAAAAATGGCAAATACAAATTTTATAAATTTATTTGACCTAAAAGATTGGTCAATGGTTAATGAAGGACTAGGTTTAATTGAAAAACTACAAGAAATCGGTGCAATACCAACTAATTTAAAATGTTGTAATGGTCATATTATGACCTTAACAAGAGATTCTACACGTATTGACAATTACAAGTGGAAATGTCGACAAAAGCTTGGAGGTCCCAAAAGACCAGGGAAATTTTGTAATTATAGGTAAACTAATATATTAAAAAAATAAATAAAAAAATAGGTATTACATTAATAATAACAATTAATAAAATAATTTTTTAAATTTTAATAAAACATAATATATATAAAACCTTACAGTATGACATTAAGAAATGGCACTTTTTTTCCAAATCACATTTATCTATCTTAGATATTTGTGGATTTGTAAATTTATGGATTAGTAATTGTACATTTACAATAATACAAATGCAATTGAGAATGTCAAATCAGACCATAATAGACTGGTCATCATTCTGCCGCGAAGTTACATATGATGCGATGGTGATCAACAGAGTGATGATTGGTGGATTCGGCCATACTGTGGAAATTGACGAGTCCAAATTTGGCAAACGTAAATACAATCGTGGCCATAGAGTAGAGGGTCAGTGGGTGTTCGGTGGATATGAAAGGGAAACGGGTAACTGCTTTATGGTGCCAATTGAAAACCGTAGTTCTGCGACCCTATTAGACATCATAAAAAATTGGATAAAGCCCGGAACAACAATTATATCAGACTGTTGGAAGGTAATTTTCCTTAAATATAAAAATTATGATGTTTAGGTACTTACTCGAATAATTTTAGGCATATAACACTTTAAATAATGAAGGGTATCGGCACTTGACGGTCAACCATAGTTTACATTTTAAAGATCCAGAAACCGAGGTGCATTCAAACAGTATTGAAAGTTCTTGGAGACATGCAAAAGCATCCATGTCAAATTATTGCCGAAAAAAAGAATTTTACGCTGGATATTTAGCCAAATATATGTTCCAAAAAAAATGCAGGTCCTTTAAATTGGACCCAACTTCGGAATTTTTAAAACATACTGGAAACGTTTTTAATTCGAAGGAAATTGATAATGAAAAATTGTACACGAATGTCACTAGCACGGAAACTAACGATGATAATGATGATAGCGAGAGCGACGATGAAAGAAATGACGATAATAATTATAGTCCACCATATTTATTTTTTTAAATAAATTTTCCCGTAACAGTGTCGCAAACAGTATTCAAAATTATATAAATTATTATTAATTCAAATTCTCCTAAACCTAATAACACTCTTGATATCTTTGGGTTGCTACCTTTTGTTCCAAAGAATATTTCTTCCATCAATGTTATCAACGTTAAAGTTTTTTTCAAGTGGGAGGGACGCTCGCT
>JAIUCT010006552.1:2708-26258 GCA_021307375.1 Tetraneura akinire
ATTTTGTAAGAGTTTGTTATTAAATTTAAAAGTTATTTATTTTGAAAAAATGATACATCAGATTTGTAAAATAAAAAAACTAGTAAAATAAATTGTTTAATGTTATTTATTAATACCTACACAATTAAAATAATATATATGACATAAATACATATTAAATAATATTAAAATATTAATTATAATATTATTTATTAAAAAATAATGATTTATATACAATTTTTAAATAATTAATAATTAACTAATTATAAATAAATATTTACATTGTATAATATTAAGTCATAAATTTATCTTCTGAAAATATTGGTTTACTTAAGTTACACATTGCTCCAATAATTATCATTATATCATGAGCATATGACACATGTGCCCATTGAAATTTATTTTGAAAAATTTTGTATACTATACTAGTATTATATGATAAAACAAAGTTAAAGTTATGAGTTGAATTATAAAAGAAAGTGTTATATTTTATTATAATATTTGTTTTTTAAAACAATTTTACGGTTTTATTATAAAAACAATAATCTTTTCTATTGTTTATAACGTACATACATATCATACACACTGATATCTATCCTACTAAGACTAGTTAAATATTTGGACACCAGAATGCGTCTAGTTATTTATTTATTTATTTAAATTTTCAAACGGGCGAGGCCCAATTACATTATCAAAAAAGTTACAATCGTTCGTAAAAATATAATAGTAAATTCCAAGAAAAAGAAAGAAAATACATATATAAATATCACATATATATATACAGTATACACACACATACACATATATACATATATCTATATATATATATTAAATAATGTATAATATAATAATAATGCTTATTGCTAGGTACATATTAACAAGTATGAAATTAAATATAGAATATATAAATATATATACGTATAAAATAATATACAATATAATAATAGTACTTATCGCTATGTATTAACAAGGATAGAATTATAATATTTTTTAAATGAGTTGAAGTTTGGTGAAATAAAAAGATCTATTTTTAATTCATTAATAGTTTTCATAATTCTGTTATGAGGGGTATTGCTCATATAATTTGTTACTTCAGTGTATAAATAAAATGTATGTTTGGACCTGGTGTTACGAATAGGGGTGTGAAAAGAGAAACGACTTAAGAAAATAGGACAGTCAATAATTCCTACGAAAAGCTTATATGCAAAATATAAATCTAATCGTAATCGACGTTGCTCTAGAGTTTCAAGTGATAGAGACATTAAAAGTGGAGTGTAAGACGAATGAGGTACTCTGGGTAAGGAACATTTAAAAGAAAGAAAACGTAAGAACTTTTGTTGGATTTTCTCAATTTTGTATTTTTGAACAGACGTGTAAGGAGACCATATTATTGAACCATATTCACAGATGGAACGTATCAGACAGCAATAAATGGACTTTAAAGCTAATTTATCATTGAAGTCGGTACAATTTCGACGAATAAAACCCAGGATTTTGTTTGATCTGTTAACAATGTTATTAATATGACAGTCAAAATTTAGTTTAGGATCAAATAATATACCTAGGTCTTTAATAGGTCCCTCAGAACGGTGTAGTTTTTCATCATTTAGATGATAATCAAATTTTGAGACTACCCGAGCTCTGGAAAAAGTCATTATCTGGCATTTATTAATATTAAGACTGAAATTATTGTTTATACACCATTCATAGAGAATATTTAAATCAGACTGTAGTAAATCAGCTTCAACTTGATTGTTCACTAAACGGAATAACTTGAGATCATCGGCAAACATTAATTTAGTATAATTTTTGAAATGAATGTCATTAATAAAAATAAGAAATAATATTGGTGCTAAATGAGACCCTTGAGTAACTCCCGACGTAACATGTATAGGAATAGACCAATTTTCTTTGTAAGCTACAATTTGCTGCCGATCTTCAATAAAAGAAATAATCCAAGATAAAAAAGAACCACAGATGCCAATCTGTTTAAGTTTTATAAATAATATTTGATGATTAATTTTATCAAAGGCTTTAGCAAAATCGGTGTAAATGACATCCACATTTGAACCACAGGAGAGAGCATCAGAAATAAAATGTTGAAAGTTAATTAGATTGGTAATAGTATTTTTACTTCGTCGAAAACCATGCTGATCATCTATAATTATATTATTTAAATCAGGTAAAACTTTATTTGCAACTATCGATTCAAAAACTTTAGGTATAAGTGAAATCAAGGATATTGGTCTGTAATTTGAAATATTTGATACATCACAAAAAGATTTAGGAATTGGTCGAATGAAATTAGTTTTCCAAGTATCTGGGAAAATACTAGTAGAGAGAGATAAGTTAAATAAATATTGTAAAGGCGAGGAAATAACAAATTTACAGTTTCTTAGGAAAATGCTAGGTATTAAATCAGGACCTGGACTGGAGTTTGAACTTAAGGAGCTAAGTGACTCAAATACCTCAATTAAGTCAATAGAACAAGAATGAAGTGGAGAAAGTAAAGTTTTAGGTGGATCTTGTGGTTTAAAATGTACATTGACGTAATCGTAGTTCTCATAAACACTAGAGAAGTAATTTACAAAAGCATTAACAATATCAATAGGAGTATTGAATTGATCATTATTTAAATGCATACTATTTGGTAAAAAATTGTTTTTGCGTTTACTGTTTATAAATTTCCAAAATTGATCAGGTCTATTCTTTAAGTTTATTTGTATATTATTTATATAATTTTGATAATCGTTTTTTGAAAGAAATTTACATTTTGCACGGAGATTTGAGAAAATATTATAATCAGACACTAAACCAGAACTCTTATACATTTTATGAGCAATTTTTTTTTTTAAAAATTGATTCTTTTAAATTCTTACTATACCACAAGGGGTAGATAGACTGACATTTAATTATTTTAGGTACAAATATATCGATAATATCATAAATAATAGAGTAAAACCAATCGACAGCTTCATTTATATTAAGACCTTTAAATATTTTATTCCAATCTATCGATGCTAAACTAGAAATTATATCCGCATAGTTACAATTTAAAAAATTATATACATACTGACTATATCTAATTGGTTCATTTATAATAATGGGGAATGTAATAAGTAAGCTTGGATGATAATTATCACATGGAACGAGTGGATATATAGATTTGCTTACAACTAAATTATTTAAATCAGAGAGAACTAAATCTAAAATTGTACCATTACTGTTTGGAACATTATTAAATTGAAAAAAATTTAAAAAAGATAATTTTGATAAAAAATCAGATTCAGTATTATTTAAATTTAAGAGATCGGGAAAAAATCCAGTATTGCTAGGGAGCCACTGAAACTTTGGTAGATTATAGTCGCCAACCATAATTACGTTTTTAACATATGGGAATTTTAATAGTAAATTATTAATAATGTCAAAATGTTTATTATAGATTGAAATATCAGTATGAGGTGGAAAATAAACATTACCTATTATAAAGTAATTGTGATTAATTTTAATAATAACAAATATATGTTCAACTGGACTGGTAGGAATTTGTAATAAGCGAGAATGAAATTTATTATTGATTGCTAACAGAACACCTCTACCTCTCGAACGATTACTCGTAATCAGGTTTCGGTCACAACGATAAGTATTGTAATTTAGTAGACCTAATTCAGATGTATTGACATTTGGGGATAACCAGGTTTCAGATAAACCGATGAAATCATGGTCGGACAAACATATATTACGCATTAATACATTTAATTTAGTATTCAATCCACGAACATTTTGATAATAAAAATTTAAGTTACAGTGGACTGACCCGTTTTTTAGTTTTTTGAGATGGTCGGTATACCTTTAACAAACTTCATCACTAGATTTGATTCGCCGGCTGCTTTACGTTCTTCAAGCTTTGCAAAGATATCACGAAGTTGGTTACGTTGCATTATTGTACGATCCGGAGAAATACGGAAAGAGCCATAAATAGGAGACGTACGCAGCTTATGTTTATTTTTAAGTACAATAAAAACATCAGATGGCTCGTGTAATGTAACTTTTAGTGGACGAGGTTTGTTTGATTTTTGACCTAGTCTAGACACTATTGCTGGAGTAACGTTAGGACTAATACCGTGTAATATAGACTTTGTTACCGATATATCATTCTCATTTATTCCATCAGGTTCCGGGGCATTAAAAATAATAATATTCCGTGATCTTGCTTGTCGATCAATAACTTCAGATATAATGGTCTCGTCCGAAGAAGAGTTAAACGACTTATTACTAGTTAAACTATTTTCTAATTGAGTGACTCTATTTTCAAGTACTGTAGTTCGACCACCTAAATCAAGTTTGTTATTTAATTCCGAGAACAAAAAATCATGACTTGAGACAGATTTTTTTATTTCCTTAACTGCCGAAAGTATATTATTAATTTTAGATGTGTAATCGGTATCCGAGAGTAAATTAGGAGTAGGAGATTTTCTGCTTCCAAGTTTTACAGACTCGCAAGTAGTACACAACCATGAAGCACAACGAGTTTTGAGATTATTGCCAGTAAGACCCGACACCGAGATAGACGAACAAGCGATATGGTATGGTTTAGAACATTTAGAGCATTTAACACAGTCGGAAACTACCAACACACAACTGCACTTTGAACAATTCATACTAAATAGAAAAAAAGATAACGGAGTGGATAAACAGAAAAACGACTAGTCCGAACGAAAGTCAGATAATAACTGACTTATCTTTTCCAATAGCACTGTTTTTCATATTTTCCACACTTCCACACCCACTGATCAAGGGATTTTGTAGCTAGGTTACTTACTATAAAATTAATTATTAATTATTAATTAATTATATTAATTATATTAATTTAATAAGGTATTAAAAAGTAGTAATATTATAAGTAAAGATGTAATTATTTGTATTGAAACTGAAAAACATATTATAGTATATGGAAATGCCGGTTTAAAATAAATAAATAAACAGCATATTCAAATTAAATCTTTAAATATATTTATTAATAAACTAGATATTTTTGAATCGATTACATTTCACTGTCAGTTGCAGGGGCGTCTTCAGGTTAATATTATCGGGGGGGGGGGAGAATTAAATACAAATTTGATTAGAATTAGAAGTAGTAAGTACTAGATCCACTTCGTTTTAAAATGCAAAATTAAATAAAAGACACGCACAATTAAAATTTTTACCCACCACGTAATAGACCGATCCCATACGATTATATTTGCCGTAGGGCCGGATTTAGGGGGAGCCCAGGGGGCCCGTGCCCCGGGGCCCCCACAAAATATATATTATATGGGCCACCACAAAAAAAATTTACTTTTTTTAAATTTTGTCGTAAATTTTTTAATTTTATAATAAATATATTTGTTTTCAGGATCAATAAAATAATTATAAATTAATAGAAATAGTAAGTTGTATGTAACAATAAAATATAAAAGTAAAGTAATATAATCAATCTAAACTACCATGAACGTTCAAAATACAGGTACCTATAATATAGATAAAATTGTTATTATACGCTGTTGCGGCGAGAAATTATATAGAATACCCAATTAATTATAATCACTACTGCTTAATTATAATTATCATTTATTAATTATAATAAGTATTATGGTCGTCGTTAACGCGTGGTGTGTGGACTATTCCAATTTATATTTTTATTTTTTATTGACTCGTATTTGCAATTTGTATAATTATTATTTTTATTTATTTGTGTTATGACTTGGAATTTTATAAATATTATTATTTATTGTTAAAATAATAAATATAAAATGAATAATAAGCGAAAAGGTGGCGCGGAAAAAACTAGGGAAAAAAACAAAAAATTATTAAAATTAAGCAGTGAAAAACGTATGAAAATTGACCATTGTTTTTCAACTATGAAAGTTCGTACTCTTACAAATGGTAAGTAAATTTTAAATTAACAAAAATATTTATTTTTCACTAAAATAGTATCTTATGAATTTATAAAAGTAATTCACGTATCACGTACAAGTTATCCACATACGAGTATTATTTTTATTAACTCCTTTTATTATAAATACCAATGTGGCTATAATAATATAATAATAATAATAATTATAGTATCTTATTTCAAAATATTTACTGAAAAAGTAGACTTGTAAATTTGACTTATATTAACTTATATTGACTTATATTGACTTTGAAATTTAAAAGTCAATATTGTTTATGAATTAAATCAAATTTAATACGTTTTCTATTATTTATTGTTTATACCATAATAATTTGAATTTTTATTTTAGTTCAGAAAACGAAAGAGATAATTGTGATAAACCACAAGAAAATAATATAAATATTTATAAAGTAAGTATTACATATTATTGATATAATATTAAATTATAATATTGAAATAGAAAGAATTTCAATATTATTTAATTATAATTATTTTTAACTACCTACTTACTGTACATTAAAAAATATATATTAATTAATAAATTAAAAATAATTTTTTTATGTTATCCTAGACTGAATTTAAAGAAAACTTTGTTGAGAATGAATTTAATGACTCCACTGATAGATCTAATACAAATAAAGAATTCAATAAAGAGTTCAATGTAAGTTAATGTTATAATCTTATAATTAATAAATTAAAATTATATTTTAATAGCTATTATGTTTATTATTTTTACACGATTATTTATAATTAATTACCTACCTATTTATTAAGTATTTACATTATTTGTAATATTACTTTTAATAGTCTTGTAAAAAATAATTTTAAAATTGTATTTAAATACAGATATAAATACATTTTTATATTGTAATCTATTTTTTCATTTAAATTTCCATTTGCTTGTTCTATAATATATTTTAGCTGATATAATTAGTTGATAGTTTATTTATAAAAATTAAAAAGTAGATATTTAAATAAAAGTATTTGTTTTTGAAATACAAATACATTTTAAATTATATTTAAAATACTTTTCAAATACATAATTTCATAAGTATTTAAAAATATAATAATATTAAATAATGTTATAACTTATAACTTATAAGTAGGGCTCGGATTTAAATGCACTTAAAACCATACAAATGTGCTCTAAAAAATAGTCAAAAATACATTTTACCATAAAAATGAAAAAATAACCGAGCCCTACTTATAAGTAATTAATAAATTAAAATTATATTTATTTTTAATATTATGGTTATTATATTAACAATATTTATAATTAACTTTACTAGGTTTTAGGTATTTACGTTATTTACGTTATTTGTAATATACTTTTTATGTTATTGTAGACTGAATTCTTTGATAATTTTGATGAAAATGAATTTAATGATTATGAAGACAGTTCTAATATTAATGAAGAATTCAATCATGAAGGTAATGTAAGTTAATAATTTAATTACAATTGCATAAATGTATATATAATATGATTATTTATAAATAATTATGGCTTGCAATTTTTATTTTATTGAAGGTTGGTGATCAATTTTATAATTTTAAACTTCCAGAAAATTCTAATATTTTTCAAAAATTGAATTTTATTAAAAACCATACAATACAACCATCTATCGATAGGTTTTCAAATTTACATTTAGACTTAAAAAAATTATACAAGAGAATTATGCCAGATGGAAAAGAAGTTTCTCGAAATTGGTTATGTCTTCAAGTGAATAATAAAGAATTAATAGCAGTGTATTGTCCCATTTGTATAGCTTTTAGTTCCAACCAATCTCCATTTTCTTCTGGATATAATAAGTTCAAGCATATTCATATTGCTATAAAAAAACATGAAGAAAGTTTAACTCATAATATTGCTGTTCAAAATTATATCCGTGCGACTACTGAAAATTCAATTGAATTTGGTATTAATAGAGATTTAATGAGATTAAAAAAAACTCAAATTGAAGAAAATATACATGTACTAAAACAAATATTTGAAATTATTAAATTTCTAGGAAAACAAAGTTTACCATTTAGAGGGTCTGGAAATTCAGAGAATCTTTATCAGTTAGGTAGGACAAACGATGATAATATAAATAGAGGTAACTTCCTTGAATTGGTTAAATTTACTGCTAAAAGAAATGCTATTTTACAGAAACATTTAAATGCATCCATTAAAAATAGTGAACGTAGAAAGTTGAATCAAGAAAAAAAATGCAATAATTCTAGAGGTCGTGGTTCAATTGTCACATTATTATAAAAAACAACTATCAATAAAATAATTTAAATAATACTAATTTCTATTAGAAATAAAATAAAAAATGAAATTCATGATCAAAAGTTTAGTATTCAAGTAGATAGTACACAAGATGTTGGTGTATCCGATCAAGCTTCTATATGTAAACGTTACATACGAGTATATAATGGAAATATAATTGAAAGATTATTTGCACTTGTAAAAGTTGTTGATTCTTCAGGAAAAGGTTACTATGATATGTTGAAAAATTTATTCTTTAAATATAATATGGATTTCACTAATGTGATTGGAGAAGCATTTGATGGTGCGAGTAATATGAGAGGTGAATTTTCTGGTTTGCAATCAAGAATAAAGGAACAGAATCCAAAAAGTATTTATATTTGGTGTTATAGTCATGTACTGAACTTATGTATCTGTGATACTTGTGAAAATATTAATGCTAAAAACTTGTTTGGTTTTTTAAACATATTATCTACTTTTTTTGGTGAATCTTATAAACGTATGAATGTTTGGATTGAACAAAACAGTGCTAGTATTGGAACAAAGAAAATGAAAAAGCTTCAAAAAATTGGAGAAAATAATACTAGGTGGTGGTCTAGAGAAAAGGCACTTTTTTTGGGTGTATGACACTGAAGAATGTCTATTTCCAATAGTTATTAGTGCATTATATTTTATACAAAATTCTCCAAAATTTGAAGCTAGAATTTGTTCTGAAGCATCATCGCTACTAGAAAAATTATGTAATTTTAAAATCATACTCACTGCACACTTATTTATTAATATTTTTAAAATTGTTGGACCAACTTCAAGATACTTACAAACAAAAGGATTACATTTATTAACTGCTTGGAATATGATAGAAGCAGTAAAAATGCAAATTTCTAAAATAAATTTTGATATTGTTTATAAAAAAGCAAAATTATTTTCTAATAATATGAATGAAAATATTCTAAATTTGAATTTTTCTGATATATTTGTTGCAAATGAAATACTTGCAACTAGAATACGTCGAAAAAAAAAATTATTTGATGAAGTGTGTGAAGATCAACAAGTGATTAACCCAAAGGAAAACTTCAAAGTAGAAACATTCATAGTAGTAATTGATCAAATAATAAGTAGTCTAAATCAAAGATTTTCAAAAAATAATACCTTAATAGCTGATATCCAATATTTAATACCTAAAAATTTTATTTTTATCGATGATATGACAGATACAGCATTAACATATTTAGCTGATATTACCAATATTGAAAAACAAAAATTAAGGACGGAGTTGGAAAATTTCGCCAAAATTTATCCAAACCTAATAATACCTATAGTAAAAAACACCAACCAGATATATAAACAAAATACAGAAATTGACATAATTAATGAAGATTCAAGTGATGATTTAACGTTAGAAGATACTGATGAAGTAGCAATTTCTGAATTGTTTTGTAAGTTTAATATATTAAATTTAATTTAATTTAACTATAATATAATGTTATTAAAATAATTTCAGGTAAAGAAAACAATCATAAAGGTCCAACATGTGGAAAATTTAATTATAATGACAACTGCATAATATGTGTTTACAAATTATTGTATTCATTAAATATGCATGTTTCTGCTTATAGTAATTTATGTATAGCATATGAATTTTTTTTAACATTATTAGTTACACAAGTTTACTGTGAAAGGACATTTAGCAAACTAAAAATAATAAAATCTCGTCTTCGTTCTAGTTTATGTCAACAGAATTTAGAAGCTTTAATGTTAATGTCTGTAGAAAAACAACTTTTAGATAGAGGATATTGAGATTCATGAAATTAAAGAATACCTAAAAAAATCATCCACGGTCATGTACAAAATGTTTTCATAAATTTTATTTTCATTAAATATGGTTTTTAACATACAATAAAAATATTTTATTATTTAAATTAATATATTATAATAAATTGTTTATGTATTGTATTCACCATTTTGTATTTATTTGTTTGTTATATTGATATTAGAAATTAATTATTATTATTAAAGTTTTAATATAGATAATATTAAATAAATTATAATATTAAATTGTATACAAATAATGTATTTTAATATCGTAAGAGTATATTAGAAAAAAAAAGTGTACGGTGTACCTAACTAATAAGCTAGTAAAATTAAATATTTCGGGCCGTTAATATTTTTTCCGCCTAGGCCGAAGTATACCCAGTCCGCCTTTGTATACTCAATACACAGAGATACACGTATCATATATTATGCAAAATGTAGTATAGTAGATAGGAATGTAGAAATAATACAATACAATTACAATGGTTTAAAGTTTAAACAATAATATTTTTATTAAAAAAGAATCAAGATATTATACATGTATATATAATGTAATTTAACAAAATAATTTATTAATAATTTATATTGGAATAAACCATAATCATATTTGACAAAAGAATTGAACACCTAATATAAAAATTAATTATGTCCCTGATGAGTGTATTATTAAGATACATAAATGCATAAATGCTGAATAGGAGATTTTTTTTTTATTGATAATTAAAATAATAGTGTTGATTGTGTGTATGTAATGTACAGATTGCTTGGCTGTAGGTATAGCGTTAGGAAATCTTCAATGGTCCTAGAAAATATAATTAAATACATTATCATGTTAACCATATTTAAAAATCAAAACATATTAGTGACCGGGTTCCAAATTGTGCTCTTCTTGGATGTAACCATATAAAATACTTGGAATTGTTCATGGACCTCTTGATGTTGTACAATATACTCAATGGTAGATTGAAAATCAGATGAACCAAAACTGGCCACCTTCGAGCCTAACCATGAGCAAATAATTGTTTTTGGAAAAATCTAAATAACAAATATATTATTTATGATTGGTATAAAAGAAAATATCATTTTTCTTTGACAATAATTTAACTCTCATCATTTTACCTTGCACGTGGACGCTGCAGTGTTGATGAGTAAATTCTGTTTTGTGGTTCTTGAAGCATTTCACTAAATTCTTACATGTTCTTGGATTACTTGGTCTAAAACTACTACATATTCTATTGATACAATGTCTTGTTTGATGAAATGTATAATTATATGTACCTTCAGGGTTTCTAATATTGAGGAAAATATGTTTTCAACATTACTTATATTATGTACCTATAGATTATAATAAAAAAAAAAATTTTATATACCATACTATTTCATCATTGTAAATTCGTCTGGCAGAGTCAGACATTCTACCGGTTTGTGTTGCAGCTAATCCTCTTGCTCTTCTTAGATGTGTCATTGGGATGTCCACATTTGGTAGTAAATGATTATGTCAGCGAGAAATATAAATGCTGTGGTTATTTCCATTTGTACTTATTTTTTTCAATTGCCGGACAAAACTCTTCATAATTCTTTTGATTTTCACATCTGAGATATCTAAATATTATATAATTATGTTTATTTTATAAATTACACTTATTTTTAACTCTAGGTAAATATAACAAAACATACTCACATTTTATTATTGTGAGTAGCTACTGTGTTTATAGTATTTATAATTCAAATTATCCATGTAAATTTTAGATTTTAATCTGTTACCAGGTAAAATCGTGGGGGAGATCTAAAATCCCTTAGTAAAAAAAACTATTTAAATATAATAGTTAACTATTAAATTTCAGTAGTTTACTACTATAATAAATAGTTTTTGAATAGTATACTATTAAGTCACCAATACTTCACTACTAAAATAAATAGTTTTTAAATAGTATACTATTAGGCCACCAATAGTTTACTATTGGAATTAATAATTCTTGTATAGTGAACTATTTAACCTTTAATAGTATACTATACAATTGAATAATAACTTTAAAAGTTTCAAATATTAAATAGTTTACTATTTGGTTGCTTACTGTTTACTAATGTGCATTGGAATAATAATGATTGAACGATTGAACTATTTAACATTTAATCTATTACCATTAATTTTATAATATTAATGTATTATATTGTATGCCATTTACTATAAAACTAGGTATTTTAAATTTTTTAATACCAATAATAGTATTATTATAGCTAATTAATGTAAAAAAAAGTACCTACCTACTCATTTATTATTGTATTGTATTATTGTATATAATATTATAAATATCAATGTTTTTATTTTAATAATATAATAACATTGTTAGTTTTTATATATTAACAATATTGAGATTTAAATTTGGTTATATATGAACATATTTTGTAATTTATTAATTATTTTCCAAATATATAAGTAATATTATATAACAATTCAATAGGTAAGTTATATTATTATATTCATAAATTATAAGTACCTAAGTAATTTTGTCATAATATTATATATTAATTAAATTTTAATGTAATTAATATATTTTCTAGAATAACATTATTAATATTAATATTTATACCTTTTATAAACATGTATTATTTATAATTTGATTTTAGAAGAGTTGTTGCACAATATGCAGACATATGAACATAAAATGAAATGAAAAAATATACATTATATTATAATAATATATTATTATATACCCTTTCAAAAATAAAATAAATTAATATAATATAATAAATAAATTTTTATATATTATAATACAATGTACATAAAATTAAAATATTGTCTAATCTCTTTCAAAAGGATTAACAATTGGTGTTATGTAAATGGAATCATCATCATGAGCAACATCAAAACATTTTGATTTGATTTCTTCTGGTAAAAAACAAATTATTGTTTGACTTTCAATTACATTTACTGTAGGAAAATGTAGTATTGATGGGAAAATACATGAAGTTGGTAGAAGTTGGATAGCTAAAATAACACTTTTCCACATATTAGTATTTTGTATTCGATATTGTAGGAGATGAGTTATTTTTACAAATTGGCCATTATGAAGTTGAACCAAACTATTGCTTCTTTTTTTTAAACGTTTATATGTAGTGGTATGAATTAACATACCATTTAGTATGAAACGCTGAAATGATTGAAAATCTGTGTTATTTGGTAATATCTGACCAATTTTATTTTCCAAACATACTCTTTGCTGTAGTGATAGACTTAGAATTTCATAATTAGATTTTCCAAATGTAGTTAATGGGCCATTTTGTACAGCATTAGCTACATGTAAATGTCCATTAATTTTTTTTAAACAATTTATAAGCGCATGAATATTGCATAGCAGTTGAATTATTTGACAAAATGCTATCAGAAATCAAGTGCCTTACATTGCGTTCTAATTGATAATTCTTGCAAATTTGTTCAGGTATTCCTTGAGTACCTTTAAACAGTTTACATATTGTTCCATTGAAATGTTCATATGGAAATGCAGACCATGCCCAAAGACATCCCCACATTTTTACATGTTCTGTTAAGTGAAGTAATAAATGAACATTAAATTTCATAAAACAGAAATAAAACTTAAAATAGAAGAAACAAATTTATTTAAACAATACTCAGCATAATTTAATTCTTCATATGTTATACTACTTTGTAATAATTTATAAATCCCAGTAGAGAGGTAATGCCAATGTATATAATATTGTTTAGGTAATAGTCCTTTTAGGCATACAACCGATGTGTATAATAAAAAGGTACGCATTTCAGAAGCCTTCCATTGTTTACGATCTCTGATACTACGTGATGTTCTAGTTATTTCATGTGGAGGCTTAATACTTATCAATCGAGCATCAAATTCTTCTACTTTTCGACCAAGATACCAAACATGATCAGAATTTTTTGAGTCAAACTAAGCTTCAACAAATAATTTTACTACTCCAATGAGTACACAGTGCATATAATCAGGTACACAACTTTTAATAATATGAAATTCATTACTTAACTTTAATAAAATGGATGCTTTTTTAACTCCTCTTTTTATTACTCCATCACTATTTACTGAATCACAGTCTTTCAAGTGTTGTTGTTGTGTTCTTTTCTTACCAACACCACCAATATACATTCTAGATTTACCTCTTCCTACATCTTTCATAACTCCCTCATTCAAACAATATGAACAGCCATAGTTTCCATTAAATTGTTTGATATTCTGAATCATTGGTCTTGCCACCGAGTCTACAGAAGAAATTATTGTGTGTACTTTTATATTGGTAGAATATTCATTACAAGGCAAAGTAATGTCAATACCATCATTATGTAATACAATAAGTTCTTCTACAAATGGATCTAAAAACTTATTCATATTAGGTTTTGTTGTAGAATACCATAACCCAGCTAATAAAATATTTGATTTTCTTTCATGAAATGGAAGTTCGTTTATCATAACTTGTATAGGCCAGGTTGATACTTTTGATGATTTAAAAACCTGTATTCCATCTGTGTTCCATTGCAGACTAATCCATTTATTAGTGAATTTAGTTTTTAATTTTGTATACATTTCCCCGCTAGTAACATCATTTATAGTGCCATCTTTTTTATTTTTAAAAAGTCTTTTCCCAACAGTTGTCTCCAATAATGTTTTAATTTGATCTTTTAGTGGAAATGTCAAAAAATATCCTGATGATTCATCCAAAGATCTTAAATTATTATCAAATGTACATTGTGAACATTTCACAAATGAGGTTTCAATGTTTATTGTATTCAATAGTGACTGACAATTTTGACAAAAGTAATGTTTTTTGGGTGGACTATTTCTGAATTGTTTTAGCAAATAATATTTGGTAGGATGGACAATACATGGTGTATGACAATTAACTAAATCAATTAAATCATCCAATGCTCTTGCTGTTAGTTTATGTCGCAAAGAAAACATTAATAATAATAATTCACTTTCTTTAGTGGATATTTTACAACCATCATACAGTGGTTGATTCTTAATATCTATGGTAGCTGTTTCACATGCAGTACCATCAATGTCCTAAAATAAATAATTCTATTTCAATTTGTGTTATTAATTATATAAATAGCTAATATAGTAATCAATATCAGGGGCGATCTTACAATTATTTTTTAGGGGAATTGAAATGAATTTTTGCCGAAGTAATTTGTAATCATTATTAAATACACTTCCGCATTCGAGGCACTATTGTAAAGAATTATTTTAACTTTAAAAATCAAGGGAAGGGATACTCCTGTCGCAGGGATACAGGTGTGCAAATCATAGTGTTTAATTTTAATTAGTATTTCAATGCAATGATAAACCATTGCATTTGAAAAACGGTTCTGAGCGAAGTTCAGTCAGATAATGTAGGTACCTATTGATTAAAATTTTGACATTCAATATTCGTTAAACTAAAAATATCAAATTTAAACAGCTATAACAAAAAATTGAGCAAAGCGATTTTTCTAATAATTTGATATGATGTTAAGTAATATACTAATATGTAAGTATACTTCAGTAAAATTTTCAGACCTTTTATTATTATTATTTTGTTAACAATATTAAATAATGTTATTTTACCGATAAATTGAAATGTTCTTCTTCAATATTATTATAATTTATTGAATGATCAGAATCCAAATCTGAAGTATTTTCAGCAGTAGTATAATGTTGAAGTTCATTATTATCCTACAAAAATAATACATAAATTGATAAACAAAAATAGGTAGGTATATAACATTTATTATCACTATAAATAGTGATGGTTACCTAATAATAAGTAAAAATTATATACCAAATATATTCACATTTATTTATTTACTCAGTAAATTTTAATTTTATATATAAAGAATGTCTCACCAGGTTTGTCCAGATAAAAACTTTGATTTTTGAAAAAATTATAATGAAAAATGTGACTTATATAGTTGTATATAAATTATAAATAAATAAGTTGCAAAAATCAGATTTTAAAAATATGTAATATATACTTAATTTATTATAACATTTACCCGATCTGATTCATTGCGAGCTAAATCTGTGTTATTCTGCATATTATTCTCATAATCATTATATGAATCAACACATGGACTACGATTAACTCGTTCATTCTCTTCTGTATTCACATTTTCCTATTAATTGGATAGGTTCATGACAATTATTAATTATTTATTGACCTATATGTAAAAAATAATATATCGTAATTTAAATATAATACCCTCTGATTACTATGTTTCCAAGTCCATCGAGTTTGTCTTGGGATTATAACTGCAGTGCCAGGCTCAGATAAGTTTGAAGTAAGATATTTTTTATACCGTTTCCCTCTAGGTAAATTTGGTGAGTTATGGCTACTATTTTGTGAACTCGAAGCCATTTTTAAAACAAATTTTTAAATAAATTGTGGTAAATGGATATAATTATTTTACTTGTCAAATATATATAATATCTATATTATATAGGTATGCATATATTCATAAAATTTAAATAAATTGTCACTAAAAACATAAAATCATTCATAACAGTACAACTCTATAATGCCCATAAGCCGTATCGTAATAATATTACTATTAATAAATTATAATATACAATATAAAATATTATGTATATATATCATTATTCATTAATATAAATCAGTAATCATACAGTAATAAACACCAATAATAACACAAACTATACTCTGTTCCAAAAGAGAAGACACGGGTTCTGCGCATAGCGAATGACGGCCGATCATTTCCGATGATTGCCGACGATGTATACACCGTAATTAAAATGCGGCACACAATAGCCGTGTACACTTGCACGGTTATCAGGTAACAGGTTATACGTATATTCGCCAATTGTCATAGATGTCAACAATCCAAGAGGTCGCTGGTGAGCATACGTGCATTTATCGGAGTAGGTGGGGAATGCGCGCCGCCGAACGAAAACTGGTCAAACTGGTATTGTAAAACATCACGTGAGATCGAAAAACCCGCGGTTTATAATTGCAACATAGATATAATTTGAAGGTTATGTTATTTTTATATTGTGTGTGTAATTGAATTAATGTACGTATGGTCTATGCCTCTATAGCGTGTATCGTATGTTGTCTGATCATCTGTTATTATTTTATGTTTCTTCATTTTAAATTACCTAGTACCTACTAAAGTTTTCAATTGAAATATATTATAAATTCATAAAAATAATTATGGATTCAAATTTAATTAATGTTGATCCAAAATGTTTGGATATTTATCATGATTATAAATGTGGTTTATTTGAATTTACCAATGAAGAAATGGCTGTACAAGTTGGATATTTGGGATGGATAGTAACAGACGAAAAAAATTTGACCGCTGTTAATGAAAATAATAATTTTTATTATAATGAATTAATTAAAAATAAAACAGATATAGTAATGAAATGGCCAAAATGTGATGTAATTTACAGTTCCAATATGATGAAATTGGCACAAAAAGTTGAATGGCTTAATGTATCGGCTCGGCTTCTTGCGTATGGATGTAAGTATACCTATTTTATTTTATTTTTGTAAGTTTATCTTTAATAAATATTACTTAATTATATTTATTGTATTTATATGAGTCATAAGTGTATATTATGTATTATATATACATATAAACAGCCGGTCCCAGGATAATAAATCTCAGGCTCTTGTCTCAGGCAGTCAGGCCTTACAACGATAATATTATACAATAATTATCTATTGGTACCTACATTATATTTTATTTTATTTTCATAAAAATATTGTTTATAATTTAAGACAAATGAAAATTAGATATAAAATTAATTAATTAGGTAGTTTGGTAGCTACTAATATTAATTTTAATATTTAAATTAAAAAAAAAATTATTTTGTTTCAAATTTGATCTAAGTATAAAGAATTAATATATTAAATTGCAATGTAAAACGTAAAGATAAGTGATATTTATTGAGAACATAAATATAATTAAATAGGTATTCAATATTTAAATAATAAATTTGTAATAAATTATTATTTTTAATTAAATAATATTTTAATAATCAAAAGTCTTTATTATATAATTATACTTAGGTAGGTACCTACTTATAATATATTATATAATAGGTACCTATAAACATAATTTTCAAATTAGACAACTTAAAAAAATTGTCCTAGCCTCATTCCACACTATAAGGTCTGCTGTGTATATGTATATATATACCTATAATATATAATACTTGTAAAATAATAAATATTATGCAAGTGAAACATTTGCATATAACATATATATATATAATTTATATATTATATATTAATATATAATTATAAATTATATATTATTTATATATTATAATGGGTATACCTATACATTATATCATGGTATAATATTAATTACTAATTAGAACCTATTAATATCTTATATAGCATGGGTTGAAATGTGTGATAAAAGTAACCAAGTAATACATTTTGATGAAACCAAGTTAACTCGTAGCACAAGAAGAGAACGTCATAGAATAAATGATAAAATGGATTTAAATTTGAAGTCAGTCAATAATACTAAGGATAATACTAAGGTATACACTAAATTTTCAAAAAACTTAATTGTAGATTATAATTTTTATATGTATTAAACATTATTTTACCTGTATAATGTACTCGTATAATAATATTGATTGTTATAATTATGAATAATGAATATATAAATTATGAAATTACCTACTTATTTTTATTAAATTTTTCTTTATGCTTGACTAATTCTATTAAAATTAAAAATCATCATAAATTGACATCTTAAAATTTATTAACTAAAAATTATGTATTGTAATCCATTTTTATAAATATGTTTAAAATTATTTCTTACTTATTAGATAGTTATTATAAATTTAAGTATATGTAATATTATATTTTTCACATTTTTAGATACTAATAATATAAGTTAATTTGTAAAACATAATAATTTGAATCCAAAAATATTTTTTTTTTATTATTTACCTGTCATATTAATATATTACTAAAATTTTAGTCAAAGATAATGATGAAAAAGAACTGTCGGCGCAAAATGTTATTTCCAAATAATATTTCATCAGTTATAAAATCGAAGGAAATAATGAAACAAGTTAATGAAAAAAGATCACATTTAAAACTAAAATCTTCTACTTCAAAAAAAATGAAAAGAAATAATAGTGCAAATTGTTTGGTAAAAATAATATTTTATTGTTTTAATTGCTACATACTAGTACCATAATAATAATTTGAATATGTTTATAGGATAATATTACTGATGATGGTGTTGATGATGAAGATGACGAGGATTATGATGAAGATGATGATGATGATGATGATGATGATGACGATGATAGTAATTTAAAAAAAAGTAAAGATGAACTTTATAATAAAATTAAAGTTTTAAGATATGAAAATAAATGTTTAAGAACTCAGCTTTCACAACAGCGGGCTATGTTAGAAGCTTCTCAATGTAAGATGTATATAATACGTATATATTAATATATAAAAATATTAAATTTTAAATTTCTTTTAGCTATATCTAACATACAAAAAATTTCTAATAATATACTTGATACATTAAAATCATCTTATAATATTATTAAGACACCCAATCTATAGAAACCAGAAAGAAAGAAATCTATCGCAACCACTAGTAAAACATCGTCTACTCACACTCTATTGAATTTGACCAATAATATTGAACGTCAGATTCCGATAGCTGATAATTTGGTATATTTAGATAATATATATTTAAATTTCTACTTGTTTTATTAAATATTTAAAATATTTTCTCATATTGTTATAAAATTAATTTATCATTATTTTAAATATTAATATAGTCTTTGCAGGATAATTTTGGTCCAAATAAAAACAATTTTCTTGATTTTTATTGTGAATTTACAGCAGCTGCAGCATTGCAGAATGATAAAAACCATCTGTCTCGAGATTTTCCAGTAATATATTATTATTTAAAAATAATAGTTTTGACAAAAATAAAATAATATAATAATTATAATATTTTTATAAATATATACTTTTATTTAAAGGAAGTTGATGATTTGTGTGAAATAATAAACAACAATGGTAATGTGCAAAAAAAATACCTTGTTATGTTAAAAAGAAATATTTATTTTAATAATATAATTGTACATTATATGTTAGAAATAATATTATATAGCTTAAGTAGAAAGATTATTATTCTTTGATAGTTGTTCTTTGTTTAAAATTTTCTTAATGCGAAATGGAGCATGAGATAACCAAACACTAAGAGAATTGTCAATATTCTTTTCTGGAATAATGCTGTATTTTAAATTCATTCTTATAGCATCTAAAAAATATATTATTCATTATTTATTATTCATAAATTTACTATTTTACGAACTAATTTTATATACAAATTAAAAATGAAAAAATAACTATCAAAATAATTGTTGTTAAATTTCATTTATACATGGTATTTAATCTTTTCATAAAATATTTTTAACTGTTATATAATATTTAGCACATATTTGATAGCAATTTAATTTTACTATTAGTGATGTTTCTTATACATTACAGTGGCATGTATATTTACTTATTTTATTTATTCATATAAACATCATTATTAAAAATATATGTTAAAAAAGTATAATAAATCAATTTCATATTTTACTTTATAAGTTCAAATATCAAATACCATGCATTATGGAAATATAACAAAATATTTATAGTTAAGTTAATTTTAAGTTAAGTACTTTCTTTTTATTTATAAAAATATGTATATATATTATATATAAATTAGTTTACATTTAAAAAATATATATAAATGATGTTAACAGTTTACAACTACCTATTATTTTTTAAGTATGGATAATGGATATGCAGTAAGTATGGTATTTTTAAAGGATACAGACTATTCGTATTAAAAATCTTACCTATAATAACACGATAACTTTGAAGACTTGAAAAACATAGCTTTGATTTGAATCCAAATAAAGAATAACTTGACAACACTTTATCACAAA
Source organism: Tetraneura akinire (assembly GCA_021307375.1). Taxonomy (NCBI): domain Eukaryota; kingdom Metazoa; phylum Arthropoda; class Insecta; order Hemiptera; family Aphididae; genus Tetraneura; species Tetraneura akinire. Next base: position 23,665 of record JAIUCT010006552.1, read on the forward strand.
ACATCCTGGCAGTAATTCTACGAACACTGTTTCCTAAATCATTATTATCAATTAAACATAGATAACTGAGTTACCTACAAAAAAAAATAATAAATGAACTTTAAATTTTAGAATTATTATATTATTGAATTAACCAGAACATAATATAATTTGCAACATTTACTCTATTTACCAATGTATTTCTGAAACTTTCATCCGTTTTTATTTTATTTTCTAATGAGACTAATCCATCATTACTTTTAATTGGAATTATGTTTTCAAGATGAACGATATTTTTGGTCAAAGGTGTAGTAGTATTAGCCATTAATGTATCAATATTTATGCTATTTGATTTTACTATATTTAAAATGGTGTTGATATCATACTTCATATTAATCATCGTATTAGTGATAAATTTATAAAAATCTGTAAAAATAAAACCAATAACCTTATTAAATACAATAATTATTGTTAATAATAACATTCATATACATTTCAAAAATACAAATTTACTAAATTTTAATTCTTATAATACCAAAAATGAATTACCTTTAGGAATATCATCTTGTTGATTTTGTGGTAACTGTTGTAAGGTGTCTACTTTATCAACAGATCCTATAAATAACAAAAAATTAAAATTAATATTTTAGCTACTATATAATCAAAATATATTATAATTTAATAGAAGAATAAGGTTTTCAAAACATTTAAAAAAAACTTATTTAAATAAATACTAAATTTACTATACCTGTGTTTAAAATATCTCTATCATCTGTAAATAACACTTTTTTAATTTTCTTATTGTCACTCGATGAACTTGTACATAATAAATTGAAATCAGTATCTTTTTCTACTGTCCAAGTCCCCATAGAAGAAGGAGAAATAAATTTATTTGCAATCAATCCATCTGAAGCAATATTCTTTTTTGGTGTACAATAAGTAATACCATCAATACCAATATCATTATTATCTGTAAAATTAATAACATAAATAATTTAGTGATTAACATAAATATTTACAATAACACACATTAGGTATATTATAATTCAGTAAGTGTGAATTAAAGAAGAAAAGAATAAAGAGTACATAAAAGAATATTTATAGTAGGTAATACAAATAATTTGTGTCCCCAATTTCAAAATATCTCTTAAAAATTTTTCGGTTACATTAAAATAGTATAAATTAATAGATAATCATATTGAATTAAAATTCTAGCACTGTACATATTTTTTTATAAATATACGAGTATATAATATACAACATGCATGTAATATGCATATAATACCTGCTGGTACTGTATTTAATAATTATTAAAACTAGGAAAAATACTATAATACATTTTAGTATATAATAAGTATAATATAAATGTATAGTATAGGTACCGTCAAATGCTACAACTTGGGGCAGTTTTGAACTTCAAACTTGCATAACTTTTTATTTATTAAAGGTATAGATCTGATTTTGGTGTCAAAAATTTACTCTTAGATAGCATTTTTATATAGGAATATTAAAAAAAAAATTTATTTTATTAAAGCATTTTTTAAAATTTTTTTTATTTTTGCCCCAAGTTGTATGCTGGATGCTACAACTTGGACCAATTTACTAAGTGATTAAAAAATATGTTTTCAATCCTTTTTTCAACTTGGGGCATTAACATACTTTTTAAAAAATGTTATTTTATATATAAGGGTAAAAAAAATTTCAAAAAAAAAATACTTTTTAATGTCAAAATTCTATAGTTTATACAAAAAAAAAAAAAACTTAACAAATAAATAAATTAAAGTTTCATCCAGTTTTGGTAGTCTTATCTTATATTTTTATCTAAAGTTAACATTTTAAATATTTACAATAGTTATTCTATATATAAGGGTAAAAAAAATTTATTTTGTGACATATCTAATGAAAAAAAATATATATTTATAAGTGCCCCATGTTGCATCACTTTTATAAAAAGTAAGATGGAAAGTTTAAAGGTGTCCATTTTATTTTTTATTTTTTGATTGTTAATCTACACATCGTCGTCTAAGAACCATCATGGCCAATCTCAAAAAATACGAAATTATGTTTTATATATCAACGGATTCGTATTTTCAAGACGCTTATGACTGTGTTGTTAGTTTCGAATTTTGAACAATAGATTCTACGTAAAAAATAAATTAGTCATCATGGCCTATCTAAAATCGTTTGTTTTTGGTCAAATCATGGCCAATCTCAACTATCGTTTTTTACTTGGTTGACAACGTGGACTTAAATATATTTTGAAATATATTATTGTAAAATACATAGATGAAATAAAATCAAAGACATCATAAGGTCTGTGTTATAATATTATAAGGTATTCTATGGCACAATAAAAGTTCTATGGATAAAAAGAAAACAATACTCCATAACCTTTTCAATTAGAATAATTGATAATAATATATTATATAATATTTTGTGTTAAAATATTATTACATTTATATAACTACTGTATATTTCTACGTTTTAAAGTTTTTATAATTCTATTAATAAGTTTTAACATTATATCTATTTTAACCACTGTAACGTTACACGCCACGTACCTTACAATACAGGGTGTCGTTCAATGTTTCCTATCAAATCCTATCCAGTTAAGG
>JAIUCT010006554.1:0-12041 GCA_021307375.1 Tetraneura akinire
ATTATGGTTAACTAAATAAGTATTTAGCGGTAATTTATTTTACAATCTACCTTTAATCTTAACATTGTTATTAATTTATATCTATAATATTGGTGAGCATGCAGCAACCACAAATTAATAATTATGATACCTTAATTAATGATAGTAACTCAATAAGATATTAAGATCCATTATCGATGTTGGTAATTGATATTGAACCAAATATCGATTTTGTTGCGAAATTTGAAATCATCTAATTATTATCGATGCGATATGTCGATTATTGTTGATGTTACCGCCAACTCCCCTCGTCTATACTTTCAAATGTTAATTACTCGTGAAGTATAAGTCGGATTTCCACAAACTGCACGTCTAAAATTTTATTTAAATGCATTCTTTAAGATTTTACTATTTAAAACATATGTTGCCATTTGAAAATTAAAAGTTGATATTTTTTTATCATATAAGGGATGAGGGTACAAATATTATAACTATGAAAAAATATAGATCAAAATGTGTAGTAATGATTTAAAAAAAAAATTTTTAAAAACTACTTATATTTTTAAAGTTATTCGCTGGATCATGATAAAAAAATCACCCTGTATACCAACACGCTACATAATGTTTGATAGGAAACGAATAGTATAAAGGTTCATGAAACAATAAAATACGCTCTCGATTTGGGTCCTAACGACGCCCGCATTAGCCGAGCGATGTGCGATCGCCGCGTGCTTGCGCCGTGAGAAAAGTAGTAATAGCGCATTCTATGATCGATTGCTTTTGTTCTCATTTTGGTATAACGTCCTCTTAAGTAGAAATGCCAAATATATTATACATTTATACCTATCATAAGAACACCTTAATAAATTACTTAATAAATTATATTTTTACACACATTTTATAGTAACAAGAATTTGAAAAAAAAAATATTTAATTTAATTATTTAAATATACAAACTATATACTATAATTCCGCAAATTATTATTTTAATTAAACTATTTAAATAAAAAAAATTAAAAATTAAATTTAAAGGAATTTAATGTAATAATAATAATATGTGTATATTCTATTAAATTAATAAAAATAAAATAATTTAAAATATAAATTAATTTACCAAACTGAGTAGGTATATATATATATATATATATTATATATAAATATAAACTATATAAAAACATTAAAATTATAATAATAAATTATAAATAAAATAAACTATCTACACATCATTTTTTTGTTTTCTAAGTATGAAATTACCAATAATAATAAATCACACAATATGCTCTGCGTGCGATAAAATATTTGTTCGGATAATCATGATGACCATTTATAATATTCAGGGCCAGATTTAGGTATGTTGGGGGCCTTAGGGCGTAAAATTTTGTCAACACATTATTGTTTATAAGTAAATCAAGCAAATCATATTATATATAAATAAATATTATTTTATAGCTTAAAAGTTGTATTTATTAATAATTAAATTAAAAATTATAATTGTTAAAATAAAAATAGTCTTAATATCTAGGTAAAAGTTATAATAAAATAGTAGGTAATAATTAAAATTTAGAAGCCTGGAACTTTTCTTGTTTTCATATTTTTTATAAAATGTTCTATTGTTTCTTTAATGTCGAGATTTCTTAATATGTCACATTCCGAACTCATTCTTGTGAGATTGTTGAGTCGATCTTCAGTCATGGAAGTACGCAATCTATTTTTTATGTACTTTAAATTAGAGAATGATCTTTCACTACTGCAGTTTGTAATCATAATTACAAGATAAATGCGTAGAACTATTTCAATATTCGGAAAACAATCCTTAACTTCTTTATTAATTAATATTTTTTTCATTAAATGTTCTTCACTGTAATTATTACCTGCACTAAATTCATTTTTAAAAATTTTATAAAATTATTTATAGTGAATTAGTTCATTAGCGAAATTATCATCTATATCATCTTTATAAATGTTAACTAGTTTAGTTGCTTCTATTTCAATTTCTTCATTATTCAATTTATCTAAATTACGAAGAAAGCCAAATCGACTGCATATTAATTCATAGGTGGATAATCTTTGATCTAAACTACATATAAATTGATCAATTACTGGTAAAAAATTTTCAGTTTCAAGTTTTTAAGAATTTGTCAAATTTAAATCTACTTTTGATGTTTTACAATATTCTAATGGATTTAATCGGATATTTCTTTGTCGTTTTCGATGTTTTAAATTAGATATTAGTAGATTAAACTAAACTTATCGCTTTCCATCGATTTATTTTACTTCCTGCCACCACACGACATAATAATAATTATACAAAAATAATAATATTTATTTTTGGACATTCCGTACACGACTTGTACCCGCACGGCCGCACGCATTGCCGCATATTTTCGTATCTGATGGTGAATAGCAAACATACAGAATATAGAATCCGAATAACCTGTATCTATTATTGTATTGTAATAATTATAGAAAAGTACATAATATTATAATATTAAATAATAAGTATTTTACTTAAAATTAATAATACACATTTTTCCTCAAACTAAAAAAAATAAAATTGTATATATTATACGTATCATTGTTAAAATACCATTAAAAATACAAAATTATAAATTTGTGGGGGCCCCTTCTGAAGCCCACTCAGCCCTCCCCTAAATCCGGCCCTGATAATATTGATAGTTTGATACATTTAGAAAATGTATTTTGTATTGATAAGTACTTATAATAATAAAATGTATAACATTATATCAATTTTATACATTACTACTTAGGATTAGCCGGTTAAGTAATCGATAGAATACGAATAGTAGTAAAAGAAGGTACACCGTACAAAAGGCCGTATCTGAGGGGGGGGTTTAAACCCTCCCCGAAATTTTCATATGTCTACTTAAATTATAAAATATTTAAGATAAAATCGTATTATTAACATTTTATATTTTATTAATATGCATATATGATGTTAGAATATTGATAACTCTAAAATATTAGTTAAATTCAATTATGATAATAAAAAATTATGTTTTTATCATTTATACTTTGGCAGTATTGTATCTATATAAAAATTAATAATATTTTATATTTTTCAACCCCCCCCCCCCCCGAAATTGTTTTCTAGGTACGGCCTTGACCGTACACATATAAATATATTTTTCCTGCTCAATTTTGAAATTCTATAGATAACCAGTTTCAATATTTGGTCAGTAACATATATATTATAATAATAAGTATTATTATCACAACAATTTTGGTTCATTTTATACCATTGTAAAATGCGTGGTGATCCCATCAAAAAACTACACGTCCCGTCGGTGCTTAAATATTCTGGGACACAATAGATAAATTTAACTTATATTCTATATAATACCTATATACATGATAAAAATAATATAATCATATATAGCGATCATAATATATTATATTATATATAAATATACTTTATTATAATTTTATCATTACAAATAAAATGTTAATGCAAGGTAAATTAACATATTACAAACAAAATATTTGTATACCATTGAAGTTCAAGGTTAATAAACGTTTAATAATTAATTTAGGTAAATATTTAATATTAAATTAAATTTAAAGTTTACTAAATAATAAAAACAAAATGCAAATGTAATATTTTAAAAAAAATACAAATGTAACTATTTATAAATATTTCATATTAAATATTGCAAACCAAACATTTAAGTACTATTACCTAAATATTCATAAAATAATGTTAAAAATGTAATGCCATTTTAATATATATTTAATATTGAACATTACAAAATGCTATGTGGGATTATTCACATATTTTCATTAAAAAAATAATATTTCAAAACAAATATTAATTGATCGTAATATGAATATTTTTTTTAATAATATTTTTTTTGAAATATTTTTTCGATATTATATAATCATTTAAAAAATAATATTTTCTTTATAATATTTGAATTATATTAAATTTCAAATATTTAAATAATGTTATGAATATAATATTAAAATCATATCAAACTTTTAATGATTAAATAATATTTTGTATATAATATTATAATCATATATTATATTATATTTTATATATTTAAATAATGATATGACTATAATATTAACTTTATATTAAATATTAAACAATTTAAAAACATTTTTAATATAATTTTATGCTTTACAATTGACAATTCAGAAAAATATTTTTATAGTAATTTTAATATTTTTTAAATATATAATAGTAAAATAATTGTTAATTTTGGTCTAATATATAAATTTTACTATCCTATAAAATAAATTATACTTGATACATTAATTAATTATAATAATACATAATAATAATAATTATATACATATTATATAACATAAGCATAAGACATAACTATCAAAATGCCAATTAAGTATAATATATAATATAATAAATTAATAATGTATTGTATATTATAATTTTATTTCCTAGTTATTTTGAAGTATTAAAAAAAAATATTAACTCCCTTGACGGAGCCTCAGATAATATTCTATTGACTTCAAGTCTTACTAAAAAAAAAATTATATTATTTATTATATATACCTATTTAATGTTTACTGCTTGTACATTCATGCAGGAAGTTAAGTATATATATATTAAAGGGGCGTCTTCAGGTTAATATTATGGGGGGGGGGGGGCGAATTAAATACAAATTTGATTAGAAGTACTAGATCCACTACGTTTTAAAATGCAAAATTAAATAAAAGACACGCACAATTAAAATGTTAACGCACCACGTAATAGACCGATCCCATACGATTTCCTAAAATGGATTGGTAAATAAAGAAGATACAATATTATCTAATAATAATACATATTATATTTTATTATATTTGCCAGTATCATAATTACATGATTTCTAACACATGACAGTTACTGTAAAATTGTTTGTAATAAAATTTCATACAATATAATAATGATTATTGAATGCGAGTATAATATAATATCTAAATTATTAATAGTAAATAATAAATATAGGAATTTTAGTGAATCTTGTGTCATAAAATTACATATTACCAAATATATAGTATATAGATAATTCTATTTATCGCTTGTGTAGAATGTCGTACAGAAAAAAAGTTAATTTAAGTGACAGAACAAAACGAAGAAGAGTGCAAGATGAAGTAACATATTTTAGTAATCCTTTAGACAATTTGCCTTCGACAAATTTAACAACTAATAATATAATTAAAAATTTCAATTCAAACACATCTATTGCAATGACTTCTCAGAAATGTCAATCGCCTCCTGCATCTGTATTAAAATCGAATATTAATATTAATTCTAGCTCAACATTATTGATACATAATTTTAATGAGATTTTAAATGATGATGAATTGACACCTAACCTAACCTCGTCTTCTGATGTAAATAGTGATGATGATGATATAATTTATAACTATAATGACAATATCATCCATCATATATTACAATTAAGGACTTTAATTGCTCGGTGGGCTGTTTCATTTAATATACTCCAAAAAGCACTTAACAAATTATTAGAAATACTAAAACAGCATAAATGTTTTGAGACTTTTCCTAAAGATTCAAGAACTATTTTAAAAACAAAGCAATTACCTGTTTCAAATTCAAGAGTTGTGAACCCTGGTATTTATCATCATTTTGGTATTTTGAACGGAATTCAACAAAATATTCCGGAATTTTTAGATGTCAATAAAAGTATTGAGATTGTTGTAGGAATTGATGGTCTGCCAATCTTTAAAAGTAGCCCTGAACAATTTTGGCCTATTCTTGCATATATTCATCCAAATAGTACCAAAGTGTTTTCAATAGGGATTTATTATGGTAAAGAAAAACCTATTGATAGTAATAATTATTTAGAAGAGTTTGTGAATGAATCTAAAATATTAATTGAAAATGGTATTTATATCAATAATATAAATTACAAATTTTCTATAGTCTATCCTGTTTAAGTTGACCCACTCGTCAGACGATATTTGGTCGCCGCCGCGCATTCCCCTCTTAAAATTCTACTAGCTAGCGCTCCGGTGTCGAATGTCACGGCACGACTCGCTGCATACATAGTGATCTGAATTACACACCGTCACACCGTTTTTTCGACTCGCGAGTGGTATACTGAATAACACCGTTTTCTCAGTTTGTTATACAGCATTTTTTATACAAATTTACAAACATTGTAATTTTGTAAATATAACGATATACGAAATAATATGTATATAAAATTTTTTAAATGTTTAAATATGATAATATACAATTATAATTAATTATATTAATATAATATTAATTAATAAAATTTAAAAAAATTTTTAAATGTTTAAATATGATAATATACAATTATAATTAATTATATTAATATAATATTAATTAATATATAATTATAATTAATATTTTTATTTATTTAAATTGTGTAATAAACCATCGTAAGTATGTACCAGTATATTTTTTTGATAATGGTAAAAGGAAGGCTATAATAGTCATATTATATTAAAAAAAAAAACGGCATCACAATATATTATACATTCAGCTTCGAATTATAGTAATTGTGTAATGACTCTGTATACACGCGGCCGCCGCCGACTAACGAGGAGTAACGACGATCATCGACAACGACGACCAATCACAGAGGACCGAGCCTACCTAACCGGGTCTACGACCGTCTCCGTGTCTCATTCGTATGCGCGTAAGTGGGTCAACTTAAACAGGATAGACTATATAAAAGTTTTTTGTTGTGATGCAGCAGCTAAATCTTTTATTTTAAAAATTAAAGGACATTCTGGATTTTTTTCATGCTCTAGGTGTGAGCATAAAAGAGAATATTTATGTAATAGAATTTGTTTTCCATTTATTTCATTAATTAATAATCCTCCAAAGAGAACACACAACAATTACATAATGCAAGTTCAAGAAGAACATCATATTAGAAATACATCTATTTTATCAACATTGCCAAATTTTGATATTATTTCTGGATTTTCTCTTGATTACTTACATTTAGTATGTCTTGGAACTGTTCGTAAACTTATTCTTTTATGGATGAAAGGTTCTACCGATATTCGTTACCCATCTTGGAAAATCAAAGAAATTTCAAATTTCATTGAAAGTATTAAAAAGAACATAACCTGTGAAATTGCAAGAAAGCTTAGGAAATTAGAAGACATAAATAGATTAATAGACGGAAAGGAACAGAATTGCATCTATTTTTGTTATATATTGGAACCATAGTTACTAAGCCTAGTTTGAAAGACACACATTGGAAAAAAATTTTTAATTTAAGTATATCAATGATTATATTATTAAGTCCTGACCATTTTAAGCATATTGATGTTGCACGGAAATTATTGGATAATTTTGTTAAAGATTTTGAACACATTTATGGTCGTCATCTCTTGTCTCATAATATTCATGGCTTGACTCATTTATGCGAAAACTATGATAAGTATGGACCACTAGATAACTGTTCAACTTTTCCATTTGAGAACTATATGAGTTGTTTAAAAATAATGTTGAGAAAGCCGCATAAGCCACTTGAACAAATTATTAAAAGATATGGTGAAATTTGTTCGTCAAAGTCCCATGATATAATTAAACAATGTTCAGTTCTGTTAGCAACGTTTTACCTTTAAGTGACTTAAGTTAGAAACGAGCGATTGTATAAGTGTGAGGAAGGAGGTGGAGAGACGGAGTGGAGAGTCCCACCGAAAAAGTCAGTCACGGTTTAGACATCGACGTGTGATGTATTCGCTTTAATTTGTATTTTGTATTTTAATTTGTTTTTTGGATTACTTCACCCAATCCCGCCAGGTAGACGCCCATTTCAAATAATACATGTTGACCACTTGGGTCCATTTGAAACGAATAAGAGAAATAACAAATACCTACTGGTAATCGCTGACAACTTAACTAAATATGTACATTTGTATCCATGTCGCACCACCGATTCGGCGAGTGTCATACGCTGGATGACAAAATTTTGCAATGAACGTGGCATTCCAGAACGTGTGATCAGTGATAGAGGAACATGTTTCACTTCAAGGGCTTTCCACAGTTTTTGTCAGTCAAGGGGCATCAAACATACGTTGAATTCGACTCGACATTTATTAATTATTTTATATACATTTATTTATGTACAATGTTTCTACAAGAGTTTGTTTATGATAGAACATTTATATGATCATATTTTTCAACTATTAATTATTATGTTATATACATTTATTGTTTAATTTTCCTATAAGAATTTGTCTGTGATTGTACGCTTAATGTTCATTATTTACCTATTTATTAATTATTTTATATACAATTATTTATGTACAATGTTTCTATAAGATGATGTATTGGATAATGATACCCATGCAGCCCGGATCGAGGTCGATCCTAAGTCAGGTTGGCCGATTGTTAGCAACGTTTTACCTTTAAGTGACTTAAGTTAGGAACGAGCGATTGTATAAGTGTGAGGAAGGAGGTGGAGAGACGGAGTGGAGAGTCCCACCGAAAAAGTCAGTCACGGTTTAGACATCGACGTGTGATGTATTCGCTTTAATTTGTATTTTGCGTTCGTTAATAATTTGACTCAGTTAATAAAAACCACATTTGTTTCTTTTTTCTATTTAGTCTTTTTTTATTAAATTAAGTACCTATAGTTTTAAACCTGACCACAGGTGATCCTTATTAGATATATATAGTTTCTCTAATAGTTCGTTTTGCTGGACTGCATACTAATGGACCCACATCACAAAATTCAATACAAGGAAAACAGTTTACTACAGTGATACTAAAAAACATGACTTTTAAAACTCATATTGAAGCAGATTCATATTTTATAACAAAAGGAAAATACATAATCAAAATTTTTAATATTATTCAAAATGAAAATACTGGAGATATAATTTTTATTTGTAAACAATTTGAAACAAAGTCTGAATTATTTATCAAACCAATTAAATCTAGTGAATTAGATATATATGTGGTCAAAAATTTATCTAATAATTTTTATGAATATACTATTAAAGAAATAGAAAAAAAAATTATTTGTTTACATTCTAATAATGATTTAATTGTATTACCAATTATTCACACGACTTGTAATTTTGATATATAATTTAATTATAAATCATGCTTTTATTTGTTATTAGTTTATTACCATTACTACTTTACACATCAGTAAATAAATTAATATATATTGTAATCTTAATTTTAATTCAACATTTTTTTTTGCAAATATAATTTTTTAATATTTCTTTAGTTTAATAATAGTTTATTTATTTCAGATATATTCACAATATATACCTATATAATATATACAGGAATATATATTATATATATATATGAATTATATACATAAAATATTAGTATATAATTTTGAAAAATGTGTTCAGTTGTGGAATTTAAAGATGACAATAGTGTTGAAGCAGTACCATTATATTGGCTTAAAAATAAAAAATGTGCTTGGCCTAAAAAAAATTAATTGAAAAAAGAACTGAACCAAATGAAATTGAGTTTGACTTCTTAAACGCTCGTGTATTAAAGAATAATATTAGTAAGTTTAGTTTTATATTATATAATTATATATATATATAACTACAAACTTGGTATAATTTGTAAATTAAATATAATATGTTATTTAAAACATAATATAATTAAACAGAAAATAAAATGTGTATTTAAATAATTATAATTATTTACATTTACAGATAGTTATATTTCAGCCAGAGAAATTACCAAAAAAGCTGAATATACATCTGAATTATCAACTAATGAATCTTCATCACAAGTGCAAGATAAACATAAAACTAGACAATTGTCGAATAGAATAAAAATAAGTCTATTGAAAAGAAACAAATTTCAAAAAGTTCTATCTTATGGAGTCCTGCAGAATCAGATATTTCTCGTGAGTTGATTATAATTAAATTAATATCCCACACAGCATTTGTCAATCTTAACCATTAAATAAATATTAAATTTAGATTGGAAATTAAATATTTCAAATTTAAAGTTTATTTTTATTAAATACATATTTTAATTTTAATGTTTAAAACAATATATTTAATATAAATTAAGTAACATTTAATTGTAAATATTTAATTTTCAATAACAAGTAAATATTTATTGAATATAATATAATAATATTTTTAAAATATATTAGATTAAATAGATATTTAACATTTAAATTTTATAATTAATTTAACTTTATATTTTAATATTTTATCATTATTTATCTTGATTTAAAATGATACATTGTAATTCAATCTATATTAATAGTTTAATATATATTTAACGGTAATATTAATGTAATATTAATATCTAATTATGATTTAAAGAAAAATAATATATTATATTATCTCCCAAACAAAACATAATTATTATTATTATTTTATACATATTTGTTCGCTTTTAAGTTTTAAAGTTCAAATATTGCAATATCAACCCAAACTATCGACTACGATTATAAAATCAAATCAATATAAGCCTAACCTATAATGTTTAAACATAAATCGGTTTATTATTATAATGGTGCGACACTTCGACAGATCAATTTTATATAACTTAATAACTTATAAAACGTTATGTCTTGTACTCTTAGGCCTCTTGTACACGGCGACGGAAAACGGTCCGTTTTCTACAACGGAGCGTTGTCCGTTGCGCAGTGTTGTGTAGTTTAATATGCATGCTTGTACATGCAACGGACATGTATCCGTTTGATGAAAAGTACCGGACTGACACCCGTTGCCCCCTCGGTGTGCAGGACGTCGGTCCGTTGCAGTGAACCACGCAAGTAAGTACGCGTTTGTTAACGACACCGGACCAACGAACGTTTTCAAAATTTATATTTTATAATATTTTATTATTTTATTTATTTGAACGAAATTTATTTACAAGAAAAATAAAAAAATGGAAAATCATATTGACATGGAAATGTTGATTTCCTTAATAGAAAATAGACCTCAGCTCTGGGATAAAACGTTGGAAAGTTGAAAATAATCAGATGCATTTTACGGCGTGGAAGGAAATTTGCACAATTACACATGGTAATTTCGATGCATTATCCGATAAAGAAAAAAATGAATTTGGTAAGTTTACATATTTATATTATTTTTTATTACACACGTAGGAAATAAATATTTATTTTTTTAATAATTATATCTAATATAAAAAAAAAAATACTTAAATAGTTAAATATACGAATTCTGCCATGGTAGTCTCCCTTCTGGTGACATAAAGTACTCCGCAAATTTATTTCTAATCATATTTGCTGTTAAACTGCCTCTTGTGAAATTTGAATGAGGTATTTGGCATAGATCGGAGTTTAAATCAGTGATTGAATCACTAGGTAGGTTATTGATGATTCCTTCTTCTTTGTGAATGAAATTTTGCAACAAACAACAAGTCTTTACTATATCAACAGCTAAGTCAGTAGATACATTTAATGGCCGATGTAAAATTCGCCATTTATTCGTCATTATCCCAAACGCACATTCAACATAACGTCTTGCTCTTGTTAGACGGTAGTTGAATGTTCTTTTTACTTCATTGAGATCATGGCCACCAAACGGGCGAAGTACATGTTCATGCAATGCAAATGCTTCGTCTCCGACGAATACGTAAGGTAGATCACACTCCGTTCGTAATTTATTTGTAGATGGTGGTATGTTCAGTTTATTATGTAATAAGTTTTTCCAAAATTGTGTTTGTTTAAATACCGCCGAATCACATTCTTTCCCGTAGGCACCAACATCGATAAAGGTAAAATTATAATTTGAGTCTACTACGGCCATTAATACGATGGAAAAGTAGTGTTTGTAGTTTAAAAACATTGATCCACTGTGTTCGGGTTTTATAACTCTTATATGTTTGCCGTCTACGGCTCCTAAGCAAAGTGGAAAATTTGAAACACTTTCAAAATTATTAGCTATCATTAACCACTCGTCCTTAGATGGAATTTTCATATATATATTACACAATTCTGACCATATCGTTGTACATACTTCTCGAACAATATTGCCTATTGTTTTTATTCCGATTCTAAATGTGTACTGAAGATCCGTAAATGTACTTCCTGATGCCAAGTATCTGTAAAAATAATAATAATAATAAT
>JAIUCT010006583.1:0-26644 GCA_021307375.1 Tetraneura akinire
TTTAAGTTTAGTTCAAATCTAACGCCTTAACCCACTAGGCTATATGTCCACATTATAAATAAGTAAACATAACACATTTAAGTTGTAATAATAATCGAAATGTATTCCTACGGTAAAACAAAAATGTTCACCGTGAAAATCGTGGAGAAATATTTTGAATCGCCGCGTGATCGTAATACAGTAAAACAAAAATGTTTCCCGTAAAAATCGTGGAGAAATATTTTGAATCGCCGTGTAATCGATGTATGTTCTATCACTTTCATTACAGGGAGATGAAAAAAAAAATCGTTCATGAAAAATGAGTTGATATAATAAAAATATTTATTTTATTCTTTAAAAAAGTTTATAACACTGTGTGATCGTAATACGGTAAAACAAAAATGTTCCCCGTGAAAATCGTGGAGAAATCTTTTGAATGGCCGCGTGATCGTAATACGGTAAAACAAAAATGTTTCCCGTAAAAATCGTGGAGAAATATTTTGAATCGCCGCGTGATCGGTATACGGTAACGAGAAAAAATCGTCCAGGAAATCACGGGAGAAATATTTTGAATCGCCGTGTAATCGATGTATGTTCTATCCCTTTTTTGATGTATGTTCTATCACTTTCATTACAGGGAGATGAAAAAAAATCGTCCAGGAAATCGTGGGGAAAAATTTTGAAATTACCGTATGACCAAAATGTCGTCATGTGACGCCCGGGGACGTTGAAAATTTTTCCCCACGATTTCCTGGACGATTTTTTTTCATCTCCCTGTAATTCAAAAAAATGGGGTATAAAACATACAAAATATAACTACTATGGTTATTGGTAATTGATGTTGAGGAGTCAGATTTTCAGTTAAAATGTCATCAACCAAATTCAATACTTTTTTTTTAAACATTCTTATTTGTTGATCAGTTATGTTCTTAATATCTGGTAACAAACTAAGAAGAAACATCTTTCTTGGATCAATTTCACAGGACTTTTTCTTCTTCATATTCACGAAATCAATAAAATACTGGTCTACTTCGCTAACATCTAATTTTCGTTTATTTTTGTTACCTTTTCCTTGGTTACGTTCCTGTATAACGACCTTTTTCATTGTTTGGTTTTTCAATGTTTATAATTCTATCGGTTAAATATTCTTCTTGTTGTACAATATCTTCATCTTGGACTTTAGTATCACTTTGTTCATTATTTTCAAATGTAATTTCATTATCTGAGGTCGGAGAAAAATACTAGTAACACCCACGACCAAACACTAGGACGCGTCGACCCAACCACATTTCCCATTCCCAACCTCGACCCCCTTCCTCACATTCACAGTTGCACGTTCAGAGGCTTCGTGCACGCACATACATGACACGATGTCACGTACATTCGCACGTCGTTCTTCTGGCCCCTCCAGTAGAACCTTTGCTTTTCCGCCCTATATGTTTCCTTCCAACCCGGATGGCTGGCAAGGGCGTGATCGTGGTACCGCCATATCACGTGTTGTGACTTGGACTTTGGCACCACTACCAACTGCTCGGCGCCCGTAGCGGTCCGTAATATTCCGTCAGGGTCTAGCATGTAGGAGCCCGTGTTCGGATTGCGAGTATTACGCGCCGGAGTGTTAGCCGGAAGGGACGCGATTAAAATAATGAATTAAAAAATAATAATATGAAGCAATATAAAGATAATGAGTTACTTAAAAATATTGTTAATAAAATTGACTATAATTTTGAATTGCGTTTTCATGACATATTGTCTAAAATGTTTACACTTACTCAAATTGATTTAATGTTAAATCCTAAAAAGAAGGTTTATAAATTGACTTCTGATGACATTTCATCAGCTATTACACTTAGGGCAATTTCACCTAAGGCATATAGATATTTACATAACCAGAAAAGTTTTCCTTTTCCAGGTTAGAAATAATAGTAATTTAGTATAATAAAAGTCACCTAATATAATTTTATAATATATATTTAATACAATTTTGAAGAGAGTTTTCTTAATAGTTCAGACTGTTTAAGTGCTGAAATTATTAAATCATCAAATATAGATTTGAGTTATTGTAATGAGAATATAGAAGATGATGATATAGCAGCTATTGAATCTGATTTTGGAATAACCAAAGGTTCAATTCCAATCAATAGCATGCAATTACTGAGTCAATTTGAAGTGGTACCTAATGAAAAAAATATTATATAAAAATGAATATGTATAATATTTATATAATTTGCAACAATTTTAGTGGTTTAGAATCAGAGGGGTTGCAATATGTTGTTGGCTTTGTAGCTCAGAAATATTCAAAAAAATATCCACATCTGATTGATATGAATAACAAATCCAATATGGAAAATTGGATTTGCAACAAATCTAGAGGTCGATTGACTCATCCTTCAGAACAACTACTTACAGTTGCAAAGGTTATGGAAAAAATATTTAATAACCTTCATGCAGATAATTTGTCTACGCAACCTGGAATTCTAAAAACATTGTCGGATAAATTAATTGAAAAAATAACACCATTAAATTTTAACATAAAAAAGGAAGTTATAGACTGTTTAGTAAGAACTAGAACGTTTATCAGATTAAATAACATGAATAAAATAATTATTGAAACTGCGCATAAAAAAAATAATAGGAAAAAACTTAAAAAATTCATAAATTAAATATATTAAATTGTAGTAATTGTACATTCGTTTATTTATTTATTTATTTCTCGTTTTCTTCCTCGTTATTTGGTAAACAATCATCTCGTATAGGTGAGAGTGTGGTAAGTTGGGGTGATACGCAGTTGGCCGAAATTGATAAAGAATATACAATTGATAAGAGTTCGAATACGAAAAGATATTGCCAACCATTGGACACAAAAATCTTATGAGCACTATTAAAAAAACTTTTTAAGGTATTCTAGTCTTATGGTTAGGATAAAATTTTATCTACATCGTGGTTTGAAGCATTTGAAAATTTTTTTACAATAACAATTTTTTTTATATTTATTTTAATAAATTATTACATATTATACAATTAATTTTTTATACAAACGTTATTTTAATTATTTCTACAAAAATGGAAACTTTGCAATTTAATGGTACTACCTTTTATACAAATATAAAATACCAATGTAATAAAATAATATATTTATTTAGACCAAGACATATTCCATGACCATAGTTCTCATGTAGTTAATCCTCAATTTGGTATGTATTTAATAAATTTAAATTATAACACAAATATTCATTAATTTAAATTTGTATATGTATTTGTATTTATTAACAATATTAAAAGTACCATGAAATATTTTTCCTATTACCTACCTAATTTAGTTAATTATCTGTTCAGATATAATTAATCATGATCATGGTTATGCTATAGAAATCAATGATAATTTGGATCCTGGTATGATATTTAATATAAATAAAAAATGAAATATAATTAATGTTATTATATTATGTATTATGTTAGTAGAACCAGAGTTAATAGAGCTGCCTATTGCAAGACCAGAGAGTTATATAACAATCCCCAGCATAAAGAGGCAATCAGAACTCATACTGGACAATTTAGGCTTTATGTATTATAAAAATAAAAGTACTGAGAATAAAGTGTGAGTAAAAGTATACATTTTTATTAAGGGCGTATTTGAAATTTTCAATGGGGGTCTAAATATGCCCGTCACTTATATACATAGTCATATACGTATGTAGAAGGTACCTTATAAATATAATTCTACAGTTATTTAGTATGTTGTGAAAAGAAACAAGTAGGAAGATGCCATGCTACTGCATACGTATTGAATGATCAAAATGACAAACACATAATTTTAGTAAAACAACATAATCATCTTGCAAGGCCCATTGACATAGACATTCCATTACTTCGGCAAAATATAACGGAAAGGGCCCTCAGTAAAACAATTCAGTCATACAATCCTTGTGGTATATATATGGAAGCTATTGCCAAGTTAGTACAGATTCATTTTTTGTATATTCTATAAACAAATTAAAAGTTATAATTTAAGATTTGCAAAGTTTATTAATAAATGAAAGTGACTAAATTTACCATTTTCAAACATAATAATTTATCTTACTTACTAGTTTTCCTGAAGCGGCTCAAAGATATACATTTATGCAGTGTGCTGAAAGAATGCGGCGTTTGAGGAGAGGGCTTTTTCCAGAAACACCAAAAAATATTCCAGCATTAGCAGAATTACTGATGACTGAAGGAACTAGGCAATTTGTTGAAACATTACAAAATCCAACAAATATGTGATTTTTCTCATTTCTATCAATTAAAATATAGTTGTATTTATTATTATTATTATTACAGGTTTTATCAAGGTCCATTGTTTGTTGATGGAATAATAAAAGGAATTTTATTTTGCAATTTAAATAATGTCGGAGAAATTGAACCTCATTCAAGAAATGTAGGGTACCTACCACTTTAATTGTAACTTGTGTTAGATAACATCTTTTATAATTTTAGGTTCGTATAACTGGATGTGACGGAACATTTAAAACTGTTCCCAAGTGCATTGAAAATGATGCATATCAAATTTTCTCATTCCATTTCCTATATAAAAATGTTGTAAGTATATTAATTAAATAATAACTGACAAAATAGATATATTTAACCTGTGTTATAGAGCTTTCCACTAGTCCATGCTATTCTTACGGGTAAAACGGAAGAGATATATATTGCAGTGCTTAGGTATATTAGAAATGTATTACCTTTGGTTTACAGTAATCTAATAATTATTACTGATTATGAGCATGGCTTAATTAATGCAGTAAAAATAGTGTTTCCTGAAAGCATTCATCAGGGGTGTTATTTTCACTATTGCCAAGTAAATATTTTCTTTTAGTTAAATCTACAATAATTAAAATAATATATATTTAGGCGGTCATACGATACACAAGAAATAAAAGTATTTTTAATCTAATAAAAACCAATGCCAATGCTCCTTGTGTAATTAGAATGGTATATAATATATATATATATATATATATATATATATATATTAGAATATATGATAATAATATATCATAGAAAAAAAATAAAATAAATAAATTTGTATATAGATTTTAGCATTACCGTACTTACCAGCTACAAGAATCAATAATTTTTTACCATCAATGGAAGATGGGTTTAATGCGATAATAGAGTATGTCAATGAACACCAAGACTTGGCCCCATTTATTGAATACTTGAGAAAATATATTTGGCAATATTGGTTCTTGACAATGGGGCCTAAAGATGTAACTGTATACAATCAAGAAATAAGAACCAATAATTATGTAGAGAGCTACCATGCCTCACTGTTGAGGCTAATGAAGCCTCATCCTAAAATGTGGGAGTTCCTCAGTATGATTTAAAATTAATTTTGTTTTGTTTTGCTTTGTGTTTTAGGAAAGAAGTATATTCGTAATAATGTTATGTTTTAATCCGACTTAAAGCATTATTGGTCATTAACTCATTAATCATTATGTTTTGTTTATAAAAAATAATTTTATCTGTTGAAAAAGTAAGGTGGTGTCTTGGTGGATTCAATTATTATTGTATTTTTTTGTCTGTTTATTTGTTTCAAAAAAAGGTGAAAAGGATTCTAAAAGCGAAACTCAGCGCTTCAGCCGACAGACGTCCACCGGCAACTATCACTAAGAAGAAACTCTCAACTTATATTCTCTCTCAGGAAGACTTTCCTTAAATAAATTGTTAAATTGAGTTAAATTATGCTAATATCTAAATAAAAGTTAAATATAATTACATTCAAATATAAGACTATTCATTCACGACAACAACATCCGTCGTGCGTAGATTGGTATGCAACAATATATATTGTATAGTATATAAACTTCATAAACGTATATTTGATATTAATATTATTAATAATATAATTATACATATTATTTAAATTATAATAAATGTAAATGTAATGTTGTGTAAAAATATTAGTTATTGTCTTAATGATATATTATAGAGTATGGACAGAAATAAAATTCCCGACTACCATTGACATTTAAAAGAATGATTTTAACAGTGTCTACCAAAAATAAATACAAAATTGTTTTCATATATTATTTTTTAGATTTTAGGTTGGCACTACAATTTACGCATCCAATTTTCGA
Organism: Tetraneura akinire; assembly: GCA_021307375.1. Classification (NCBI taxonomy): domain Eukaryota; kingdom Metazoa; phylum Arthropoda; class Insecta; order Hemiptera; family Aphididae; genus Tetraneura; species Tetraneura akinire. The sequence goes on from JAIUCT010006583.1 coordinate 6,099, forward strand.
ACTCAGTTCTTATCATTTTTCGGCCAACTGCCCTGGACCCGGTAAATTGACGAATTGATTATATTTCGGTCAAATTATGATATAATATCAATGTTAGTAACCAATTACATACTTGATGTTATGAACAACTTATTTCTCGATACGGAGGTTATTCTGATAATAATTAAAAATGTTATCAATGTTTCTTCTCCAAACCATGTTTTTAAAAAATGTTTAACTAATTTGGTGTAAGGATTTCAGAAGATCCGTAAGTATCATTGCTAAATTGAATTTATACCTTAGAAACTACATGTTATTAGCTATATTTTGAATATATTTGAGATAATGAAGAACAACCGAATGTTCTGAAACGTTTAAAAACGTTCAAAAATTATTTGTGGGGCAAGATGACATGGGTAAGTTGACGAACGTTCGTCGACTTACCCATGCACATTATATAAAAATATACAATTTTTACAAAAATTATTTTATTAGGATAATTATGGTGAGAACGTACAAAAGAAAAACTGAAAATTCATGGTCGAGTGCGACGATAATGTCAGCAATAGATGAGTTTAAAAGTGGGAACTCATCATGTAATGCTATTGCAAAAAAATATATTCCAGAACCTACTCTCCGACGGTATATTAAAAAAAAAAAAAAAAGAGGTAGGTAGTTACCTAAGATATATATAACAACCTTATCCATACATTTAAACATTTGGACTCAGTTAAACATGAATTTACATATTTTTAGGTATAATTAAAACATAATTTGATGATACAATATTTAAATATTAAATTCCATTTACTTCTTTACTGTCTTATCAAAACATAATTCTTTAGGTAGGTAATTGTTATTTGTTTAAATGGTATAAATAGATAAAACAATATTTGTTTATTATAGAGTACATTCTAACAATTGTACCTATAATACTATTATTATTGTATATTTTAAGAACTTTTTGTTACCAAATTAAATGCACAGGTTCAATGTTTAAATATAAACAAATAATTACATTTAAAATATCCAGCTATATCTAATATATGATCATTGAATATGTTTATTAGGATTATCCTGTACATGGTAGTCGATTTAGGGATACATTTTCAACAGAACAACTAGCCCAATTAGCTAAATACATTTCAGACATTGAGTGTTGGGCTTTTGGTTTAACAAAAATTCAATGTCAAAAATTAGTGTACAATTTTGCTGAAAATAACGGTATAGCCCATCGCTTCAATAATGAGGTCATGTTAGCTGGCCAAGAATGGCTTAAGAAGTTTATGGATGATTTTGGTTTCAGCTTTAGAACACCTGAGTCCACATCAGTTGGTCGTTTGATGTGTTTCAATAAAACAAACGTAGACTCTTTTTTTTCTGTTTTAAAAGAAATTAGATTGCAAAATAAATACACATCACATCAAATATACAATGTTGATGAAACTGGGTTATCTACTGTACCAACTAGGCAACCAAAAGTAATTTCACCATTTGGCACGAAGCGTGTAGCAAAAGTATCATCTGGCAAAAGGGGAAAGAATGTAACTGTTGTATGTGCTATGAGTTCATCAGGACAATATATACCACCTTTTTTTATATTCCCCCGGAAACGTATGCGTCCAGAATTTATGACAGATTCTCCCCCAGGCAGTGAGGGAATAGCCCATGAAAGTGGGTGGATGACAAATGATAATTTTATGTTATATCTGAAACACTTTGTCAAATATGCAAAACCTAGTGTTGATAATCCTATTTTATTAATTCTTGATAATCATGCTTCACATACATCATTAGAAGCAATTAATTATTGCAGATTAAATTGTATAACTATGATTGGTTTTCCACCAAACACCACTCATAAGTTACAGCCACTTGATGTTTCTTTTTTTGGACCCTTAAAATCATATTATAACCAAGTATGTGACAACTTTATGGTAAATCATGCTGGAAATATTATAACTGAATCACTAATTGGCAATTTATTTGGGAATGCATACTCAAGAGCAGCTACCATAAGAACAGCTTTAAATGGATTTAAGGCATGTGGGATTGAACCGTTTAATCCATTAATTTTTCCTGATGAAGACTATGCTCCAGCTATTACAACAGATTTATACACTACAAGTGATACCAATCAAAATACTGATATTCCTATTATTGCGACACAAGTTCAACAATGTGAAGCAACTACTACAGATGAAATTGACTTAAGTTCCTTATGTCAACCGGGTCCTAGTAACATCCCTGGATTGATTTTTGATGAAAAAATATCTAATGTTCAACAACCTGTTATTAATCAACATAAAACTATGAAATTGCCAAACATTCCTGTAGCAACAAGGACTCTAAGTAAGCGAAAAAGAGATAAACTGCCATCTATGATACTTACAAGTTCCCCAGTAAAAAATCATCTTGAGAAAAAAAGAATTTAAAAGAAAAGTTGATAAAAGCAAAGGAAGAAAGAAAATTAAAACGGCTGGAAAAAAATAAAATAAAAAAGAAATTATTAAAAAGAAGAACAGTACAAAAGGCATTATTTCAACTACCAGAATCATCTAAAGATAAAGAACCTCATGAGGTAGACACTGATAATGAAGATACAGATGATGATGATGAAGATTGTCTATATTGTAACGAACCTTATAAGAATGACATACATGGAGAGGAATGGTTTCGTTGTATTAAATGTTTAAGATGGGCACACGAATTATGTGCAGGTGTAGATAATTTTAAGACATATACTTGTGAAATGTGTTCCTAATATGTAATATGTAGGTTCCTATTTTTATTTTTTATCGATATAAGTATTCTATAATGTTTTATTAAGTTGGAAATTTTGTATTTATAATTATTTTGTTATTTTTAAATAAAAGTCATTCAACTATTTGAATTTGTTTGATCATTTTTATTACTTTGTGAATTTGAACTTTAATTGTGCATACAATTTGTATGAAACATTTTAATAAAATAAAATGAATTAATTAATTTTTCTTAAATAATTATTTCATTAAAAATAATATTCAATAATTTACTTTGACTAATTTATAATATGTAATATAATTATAGATTAAATGAACTTAATATTTATTCTATTTTTAATTGATATATCAATGTAATAATATACATTAGTCAATTTACCCCGAGGGAATGTCAACTTACTCCAGGTATAGGGTAAGATGACGAATTTCGAATTTTTTTTTTTGAAAAATTTATAAGTTTTAAAGCCTTTAATATTAAGGCTTGAAATTATTACAGGTTATTCTTCATATTTAAGACAATGCTTGAAAAAAATTTCAAGAGTTTTTGTTTATTATTTCATAATATAAATATCATTCAATCCTTAGGTTCGTCAACTTACCACACTCTCCCCTAATCTTGTTCGATCGAAAATTGTCGAAGTTATAGACAGTGTTTTTTAGCTTTTATAATATATAGGTACAACCGTACAACTAATCGTTATTTTTAATCGACGATAAATCGTAACACACCGTGTTGGTATGACAACTCGCAATGATCATCCGACAATGGGTGGTGACGTGGTGTTGTATGATGGAATAGGTACATATGTTAATTGGCCAGTTCACCCGAATGTATTACGCATAGTTTTATGGCAGGCGGCCTTGGCGTATCGCATTAATTGCAAAGAGATATCATGTAATAATAATAATAATAATAATAATTACAGAAACGATGCACTTGGGACGATAAACAGTTGTTATGATAATATTATATCATTAGTGCCAAATACGTTTTTCGTGTTAATTTGAACGCACGTAACGTCGAAGATTGTTATATTATTATTAATGTTATATATTATATTATCATCCGGGTCAAGTAACAAAGAGTATTAATATACACCCGTTACCGCACAAGTAGTATAAAAATAAAAACATAAATAATAATATTGGAAAGTACGACTAGGTACTCGTTTATACATAACATTTACAAATACATGGTGGTGTAAACCTACACAACGGTGGTTTTGCGGCATTACGTTTACACCCGAAACTAGGTTATGGGTCTCGCATCGCGCGCGTGCTATTGAAAATTATTCGGTCATCGGTGCCATTCGCACTTCGAGAGTATAGGTATAGACTATAAATTTATTAGATTTCAGAAAATCGCGAACACAAGACTTGGGTAAACCGCTGAACTTTGATATTGATATTAATTATTTATTATTACACCACGGAATGGAATAATATTGGACAAATTCGGACTAGGTTATATATGTTTAACTATACAAAAAACAAAAACAAAACAATTAGAAAAAGTAAATTTTTACTTATTTAACAACAGTCATACCAGTATAATACCACCATAATAGTACGAGATCAATGATAGGATTTTCTAAGGTAAAAATATATAATATAGATAAGTACAAATACTCGTATTAATAAATTATCTTTGTCTCGATCGCAGACGGCGAAGCAAAAAAATGTAGTATAACTTTGAACTAAAACGTAAAGTATTTTTATTTTATTCCATTAATAGTACCTATTTATAAAATATAAAGTGTGTGTAATATTCGTCAAAGTACTACTAATAATATTATATTTTTAAACTGAGTAAAAATGCCAGGGGCGTTCTCCTCATAAATATTACCTATAAATAACGTAAGTAGTCTACTATATAATATAATATAAATGTAAATTTTACAATAATTATTTTCACTTTAACTCGACAAAAATAATTTTTTTATAATTTAATATTTTATTATTATCATTATCATTATCATTATCATTATTATTATTATTATTATTATTATTATTATTTATTAATATAATATATCCGAATATCGACATTCGCATTTAATTTTTTTTTTTTATTATTATTTTTATAATCGGCTTTACGATCGATACAACACATAGATGTTTCCATTATCTGTTGACAAACGACTATAATCCCCTAGTCGTATGGTAAAATACTATATAAATTCACAGTTATCGACAGTGAATTACCATAACATAAACATATATCTACAATCTAGTATCTACATTGTAAATTGTTCTGAATACACGATTGATAAGATTTGGCGAAAAGCCTACGTCACAATATGGCTGCAAAGTGCGTATCACGAGTTGCAGTCATACCTATTTATTTTGTCATGGTCCAGAGGTCCAGACCCAAAAGCCATACTTCAACCCCAATTTCATATTAAATATAATACTTTCATATCATTTTTTTTTTTTTTCATATAATATAATTTAATGATATTTGGTTACTTTTTTGTTGATGTCCGACATAAAACGTTTCATCGACACGTCAATCACATTATTTGAAGCGTTTAATAAATTTTCATCTTTTTTTTCTTTATCTGATGTGCATGCCTTTAAAACAAAATAGGTTTTTTTCCATCTGAAAAAAATAAAAAATATTTATCAATATAATATTTATTTATTTATTTATTTATTTATTTATTTACAATACGGGCAAGCCCAACGGTTAATTTACAAAATAACTTAAACTAAACAATTAAAAAAAGAAGAAAACATAACTGAAAAACAGAGAAAAACAAAATTAAAAAGTAATAGTACATAGTAAGATATAACATAATTAACTGACTAAGACAAGAAGGAGGGTTCAGCATTGGCAATCCTCATCATTCTCGTAATGGGTTCATTGGCAGCATAGTTGGTTATAGAGACAGGGACATAGAAAGAGTAGCTAGAGCGTGATGAAAAAGTTGGCACTTTGAAATTAATGCATTGAAGAAGGGACGGGGAGTCTATAAGCCCAGAAATTAGTTTGCTTAAAAAACTAAGGTTCGCTCGAACTCTTCTATCCGCTAGTGAGGACAATTTCAGGGAGGCAAGAACAGGGGTGTAATCATGTGGTGGATGATTTATTTCAAGAACGTAACCAGCAAAAGACAAGAATTTACGCTGCACTCGCTCTAGGGCATAACTATGCGAAATGGTATGAGGATCACATATTACAGATGCATATTCCAGAACGGAGCGCACTAGCGCACAGTATAAAGATTTGATAGGCGCAACTAATTTAAATTGGGAACAAACACGCTTAATAAAACCAAGGATTTTCAGAGCCTTACAACAAGATGCTTCGATATGTGGATAAAATGTTAACTTCGTGTCAAATACTATGCCTAAGTCTTTGATCGTGTTGGCCGCACGGGTGAGCTTTGAGCCACTAATATTATAGTCAAATTCAAAAGAACGACGAGATCTGAAAAATGACATAGTAGAGCACTTAGAAACATTGAGGGATAAGCCCAAAGATGATGCCCAAAGAACAATTGAGCTCAGATCTTCATTCAATCTATGACAGTCATCAAATGAGTTTATTCTCAGGAAAAGTTTCAGGTTCAAAATTTGCTATGTTTGCCAACATTTGAGACTCTGCTTATGAACAAGGAGAAAAGCAGCGGAGAGAGATGTCCCCCTTGAGGCACGCCAGAAGGGACGTCAGTGACACAGGATTGAATTCCATGAACTTTTACAAACTGCTTCCTATTTGACAAGTACGAGCCGAACCAAGACAGTAAGGGCTCTCCGAATCCAGAGTTTTTCAAGACACCTGACAGGATTTTGTGGTTGACCATATCAAAAGCTTTAGAGAAGTCTAAGTAAAGAGCATCAACCTGAGCATGACCTATGAAAGCATCCATAACGTATTTAGTGAAAACTATACCGCACGTTACCGTTGAGCGCCCAGGGCGGAATCCATGCTGTTCATCACACAAAACGCTATTAACTGACGGTTGGATGGAGCGCAGAACAATAGCCTCAAAGAGTTTTACGAAGTGACTTAGTATAGAAATTGGGCGGTAATTAGACACATCAGATACACAGCCTGATTTATGAATAGGCGTGATTGAACTGAAGCATTTCCGGAAAAACACCTTCGTCGAGAGATTTACGAAAAATCAGGTACAGAGGGAATGATATAACTGATCTTAAGGAACAAATAAAAACACCAGAAAGACCATCAGGACCAATAGATTTGGTATTACTTAATAACGCCAAACCTTGCTCAACATCATCAGGACCAAAGTAGCAATTACTAGGAAGATTGAAATGCAAATGGGGTGATAAAGTTGGATCGACAGGGAATGACCTATTATTACTGTAAACAGAGTTGAAATGGTTAGAGAAAAGATTAGCAGTATCAGCGTCACTATTGCTAGACTAGTTGTTTAGAGTAACTATTTTAGGGATTGAGTTCTCCTTATTATTTTTCCGAATTAAATTCCAGAACCGTCTAGGGTTAGTACAAAAATCTGCCTCAGTATGCTCTATAAACCTTCTGTAGCATTTTTTGGATTCATACTTATACATTGCTCGGAGGAAAGAGAAATTCTTATAATCTTGGGAATTACCTGTAGCTTTAAAAATAGCATGTGCTTTACTTTTGCGGAAGACAATATCCCTAAGGTCCTTAGAAAACCACACAGGAAAATTCGAAGAACAGTATCTAGCTGTTGGAACAAATTATAATATCCCCTCATGAAGTGCATCATAAAGAAGATTCATCGCCAGATCAGCATTTATATCAGCAAAAGTAGCAAGCCAGTTAAACGAAAGCATAAATTCAGATATTCTTAGGAAGTCCGCACGCCGAAAATCAAATTACGTGGCAGAAGGATAGTAGTTAGGTGGCTTATTGACATATGAAAAGAAGATGGACAAAGCTGGGTGAAAACGATCCACAGGGACCAAAGTATCAAGAGAATGGGAAACAGAAAGGCCAGGACTACTGACAAAAACAAGATCCAATATAGAGTCAAGGGAGTTGACTATATTATTAATTTGAAAGAAGTTGAGCATGGCAAAAAATTCTTGAATGCAGGGCACTCTAGGTTCACTTTGAGAAGAATATATAAGTCCAAAATTGTCATTAGACCAGGTGATTTCAGGCAGGTTGAAATCACCGCAACAAACAAACAAATGATCAGATAATGAATTAACTAAGCTCTCAACAGTACAGGTGAATATTTCTAACAAAGCAATAGAACTACCTGGCGGGAAGTAAACACCACTGAGCAGAAATTTGCGTTTATTGAGTACAAAACTAACATATAAGTGCTCAATACTTCGGTCAACGATTGGGACAAGTTTAGAGGGGATGTTTTTACGGACACCAATGAGAACCCCACCTCCTCTAGAGTGGACACTAGTAAGACCACTCCTATCACAGCGATACACATTATAATTAAACATTCCTAGATCATTATTATAGAAATTATCGGATAACCATGTTTCCGTTAACACAAAAAATACATAATTAAAAGTAGCTATATTACATTTTACGGTTAATAATTTTGTTCTAAGGCCACGACAATTACATTATTATATACATTATTATTTACATTATTTACATTATTATACGGACCATTGGGACAGGAAGCTAGTTTTTTTGAACTAGACACGGTGATCCATTGACATGTTTGATAATCCAACGAAGGTCACCATCAGCATGTTTGCTTCTCAGTTCGGCACGGAGACTAGCAAAGTGTGCACGTTGCATAGCTGTGAGATCGCGGTTAACCCATACATCCTTCCAGCGATCAATACGATGAAGTTTAGACTTTATATGCAGAAGATTTGATACATCACCAGCAGATTTAAGTTCGATCAACAGTGGACGTGGACGATGGCCAGGCTTACCGAGACGTCTGGCAGTAATATAGCCACAGCTAAGAGACAAATCCTTAAACAGGTCGTCGGCAAGGCCAAGAGCTGGTTGGCTTTCATCGGCAGGATCAGGAACATTATAAACAATGATATTGTTTGACCTACGAAGACGGTCATGAACTTCGTTCATAATATTGGAACCATCTTGGTTACTCACAGAAGTCGTATTCCCCTGACGATCAATATGCGCATTTTCAAGCAGGTGTACTTTGTCTTTCAGGGTAGTTAGCTCTATACGAAGATTTGAGTTCTCCGTTTTAAGCTCAGAGATTTGTGATGAAATGCTCCCAAGGTTCAATTTGAGTTCATCGAACTGGGCTGATTGTTTTGCGCTGTTCTCCTGGTTTAACTTCAACAGTTTTTCATGAGATGATTGCAGGGCCGCTATGGCTTTCAGAATATCACCAGTTGAATTGGGCGAAGAACCGTTCCGAGTGATAGGTTTGTTGTTACTTGGTGAAGAACTCGTTGCTTTCGAAGACATAACAAAAAGGTGCGCCTAGAAGGAAGTGGCCTGCAGCAAAATACACACGAAAGAGAGAGAAGTAAATAGGGAAATCTGAGCAATAATTTGAAGAGGAGATACGACGGTCCGGCTCCTCCACGCGAGACAGACGCACAACAAAAATATACAGATTAGAGTCGAAGCACGAGGTAGAGTCATCTCCTATCTGCAAACACAAAACTCGAAATTCACAATACGGAAATAAAACTGATAAGAGAGCGAGCAAGCGGCAGACGTCCGTACTTTAACAATGACTGAACTGAACTGAATAATATAATTATATTCAAATTAAAAATTCATATTACCTTGTTTGTGCAGATTCATCTATAATGTCATTTACTTTAAAGTGTTGTTAAACCCAATATTCATCATCATTTGTATTATTCGGTAATTGTATATTAAACAATTTATCTGTTTCTGTACGAATTTGTATTAAACTTTTTAATGAGTTATTAGTATTTATAATTTGACATTCATTTTTTAATTTCCCAAAATATGATTCAAGCTAAGAAAAAAAAATTTAATGATGAATACTTAAAAAAATATTAAAACTAATAATACCTTAATTTTTTTTTGAAACTTTTGTGTGCGACATATTTTTCCTTTTATTTTTTAATAATCCTTTAAACATAGATGTCTATAAAAATAAAAAAATATTATTAATATACATTTGTGGAGCCTTAATGCAAAACTATTGACATTTTAACCATAATATATATTATAAATATTTAAAATAAATCAACCTAATTAATATTTAATACCTAATACTTTTTTAATTTAAAATATTTTTTATGAATAAATACTACTAAGGTAATAATTACCTACTAACAATTTTAATTTTTAAATAAAAATTGTTAGTAATATTATACATTAAAAATTATAATATTATTGAAATATTATAACTATATTTTAATATAATATATTAAAACAATATTAGTAAATAATAATATAATATAATCATATTTAAAATATAGGAAAATATATATTAATAATTAATAACTAATACAGCGGTTCTCAAACTATTTTATTCGCGGAACCCTTATGTATCCTAAAAATTCTATGGAACCCTTAAAATGAAGAATGTCAATTACAATCAACAATTCATCAATTGATAACAAATTATGTAAATTATTTGATTACTATTTTTATTTTATTATTTTTAAATATGTATAGGTGCATAAAAAATATATTCAATTTTTTTAATAGAAAAAGACATTATTTTTGTTACAAAATTTTAATATTTAATGTGATCCATGATGTTGACTTTTTTCATTGGTGAGTATTTTAAAATTTGGTTTGATAGAAGAGAGTTGAATACGCATGTCTGCTTCAGCATCTAATTTATTTCGATATTTTATTTTGTTGATGCATATGATGAAAAGCCAGTTTCACATAGATATGTTGTTGCAAAAGGAAGAATTGTTTTTAAAGCTTTCTTACCCAGAGATTCATATTCGTTAGTTATATCAATGTTGAACCAAAAATCTGTTATCGACATTTTATCAAATAAAGTTTTTAAAGATGTATCGTTCGTCATTTCAATAAATTTTTCATAATCAGATATTGAAAATTCTTCAGGTTTATCATTGATTAAAAACGGGTTTTTAACCCAATTATAATTTTGTATTAATTTTACATCTTCACTTGCTGGAAAATATTTTTCTAGTGACGATAATATCTCGTTTAAATGTTGTTCAATTTCGTCATATATTTCGTTGAATTCTTCAATATTTCTATCAACCGATTCTAAATATTCTTTTAATAAGGTAAAACTATCTATTTGACGTCGAGAAAAACACACAGCCCAAAATTTAATTTTTTTTTTTAAAGCTCGAATTTTATCATTTGCTGTAAAAACTGTGGTCATTTTACCTTGTATCGATAAATTTACTTCATTTAATTTTGTAAAGATATCAGCCAAGTAACTAAGTCGAAATAACCAAAATTTATCAGTAAGTTTGTGTTGCAAATTAAACAGGTGGTCAGTGAAAAAAACGTGCAATTCATTGCGCAATTCAAGTAAACGTACCAATGTTTTTCCTCGAGAAAGCCATCTTACTTCGGTATGGAAAAGTAGTGATTTATGAACACTTCCGATATCTTCACACAAAATAGTGAATAATCTTGTACTTAATGGTCGAGATTTAACGAAATTTATAATTTTTACCGCCTCATCAAGGACATTTTTAAGTGGTATTGGCATTTTTTTAATAGCGAGTGCATGACGATGAAAAATACAATGACTACTACTACAATTTTTTGCTACTTCTTTAATACGAGAAACTGCACCAGCAGTTTTTCCAACCATTGCCTTTGCTCCATCTGTACAAATATCAATACAGTTATTCCAAGTTTTTAATCCCTCTTTTTCAAAAAAATTGTTCAATATTTTAAAGATTTCACTACCGGTTGTATTTGTGGATAAAGATTGGCATAATAAAAGGTCTTCTTCAAGAGATGTTTGATATCTATACCGAACGAATACAAGTAATACAGCTAATCCAGAAACGTCTGTAGATTCATCCATTTGTAAAGAAAAAATAATACATTTAAGGCGTGATATTAATTCTGACTTTATATGAATTGATATATTGTTAATTCTACGTCTAACAGTATCGTTGGAAAATGGAATAGTATTAATTTTTTTGACTGATTTTTCATCAAACATACAACCCACAATATCAGTCACACAAGGTTTAATAAGAGTTTTACTGATAGTATGAGCTTTACCAGCCTGAGCTATACGATAACTAACCATATAAGAAGCCTCTGTTGCCTTTTCATTTGCTGTTTTTGATACCTCAGCTATAAAGTTTTTATTTTTTATAAGTTCAATACGCTTTCGAATAAAATAATCAATTGGTTTGTCTTTGATGTCTTTATGGTTAGTGTCTAGGTGGCAACGCAATTTAGCAGGCACCATAGAACTATTGGGAAAAATTTTACTACATAAAATACACTGTGGAAAACCATTTTCATCCATAAAACCAAATGAAATATAATTTTCGTCATATTTTCGTCTTTTTTTACTTACAGTTGTATCGTACATTCATTTGACTTTGATGAAGATGATCCCACTGTATTTTTTGATTTATTTAACCAACGAACCATTCTATTTAAATCATTAATCATTAATTTATAAATAAAAATATAAAATATTCATAGAAAAACAGTATAAACTGCAGTATACACATGTAAATAAATTTATAACGATAATGTTGCGTTATGTGTCAGTGACAAGTTACAACTGAAGAAATAATTATTAGAATTTTATTGAATGTAGATAAGTAACTTAATAGTTATTGGAAATGAATGAAATAACCAACATGTACATTAATAAAATCTCATTTTTGAAGACTAAACAAATATGCGGGTCGATTAATAGTGTTTAAATTAAATATAATATAATAATTAAAACTTTAAAAATTTTCGGATAACAAATTGGCAAATCAAGCTTGGACTATAAGTATAAAATACAGCAGTGTAACTAAATAAATAAAAATAATTGAATTTTATTAAAATATACAGATTTTTTCATGGAGCCTCTAGAATACTCTCGCGGAGCCCTAGGGCTCCGCGGAGCACAGATTGAGAACCGCTGAACTAATAAAATGCTTTAAAGAAACATAAAATTACCACTCTTTTATTATAAAATATTATAAATTAAAACGAAAATACCAATTAGTTTATTTACAAATGTGCAATAAATGTTCATTTACAGTCTTTTTAACAGCCTTTTATAATATAAGTTTATTTCTTATTATAAAAATAATTAACATGTAAATAAAACAAATTATTTATGTACTTACACTTTGTAAGGAATCGTCAAAATCAATGTCAGTTACTGCTGTGAACAACATGATGAAATCACAAATACTTTATTAACTATTAAAATTTAAAAAGATGAGCTGATACTCCTGCCGCACAGGATACAGGTGTGCGGATCATAGCGTTTAATTTTACTTAGAATTTGAATGCAATGATAAACCATCGCATTCGAAAAAACGATTCTGAGCAAAGTTCAGTCAGATTATAATTTTCGTTTGAACTAAAAATATCAACTTAAAACAGCTATAAGTCCTATATTTAGTAAAAAAATTTAAAAACGGTTCCAAAATTTTACCACATATATATAATAGCTATGTGAACAACCAAAAAAATTTACAAGTCTCTAACTTAAAAATTGCCCGAGTTATCGTGAAATTGAATTCGTCACAATTTCGTTTTTTCTACCGCTTATAGTCAATTTTGAGAAATTCGAAAAATGACCCAAATAAACAAGCACGTATTCAGGATCAATTTTTTTTTTTTTTTGGGGGGGGGGTTAAAAATTTTTAATATATGAAGTAAAAATAAATGATTATATTATACGTAGTTATATATGTAGTTAGTCTGTTATATTATAAATATAAAACTACTTTAAAAATTTCTGGGGGGGGTTGAACCCCTAAACTTCCCTGGATACGGGCTTGCAAATAAAGTACCATCTACATCCACTTTTACATCTGAAACTCGCTATTGGTGAAAATCGGAGCGTTATTTCGGGTAGTGAAAGTGTTTTCAGAGTATTTATACTTATGGATTCTAAGATTTTCGTTTTCCTAAAAATATCAACTTTAAACAGCTATAAAAAAAATTGAGACAATGTATATTTTCTAATATTTTAGTATGATGTTAAGTAATATGTAAGTATACTTCAGTAAAATTTTCAGACCAAAATACCCAAAATTGACAATTTTATCACACATTATATACGTAAAAACGTGAATTTTACGAAATATTCAAAGTCCTATATTTTGGAGAAAAATTAATGTAACGGTTCCAAAATTATACCACATATATATAGTAGCTATGTGAACATCCAAAAAAAATTTCAGGTCTCTATCTTAAAAATTGCCTGAGTTATCGTGAAATATAGAAATCGAATTCCGACAGCGCAATAAAGTGTATACAAAGTCTAGAAACAACGGAATCGAATTATGAGCACGCATGGACAACGTTGATCAGTCGATATAGTAATAAAAAGGTGTTGGTACAAACGCATGTGCGAAATATTGTTGATTTACGACCACTGAACGATAATTCAGCGGACAAACTACGACAATTTATTGACGTCTTAATTAGCAATATACAGGCGCTCGAAACTCTTGGAGAAAAATCCAATGATTGGAGTCCGTTATTGATGCATTTATTACACGCAAAATTAGATAGCGAAACATTAAGATTATGGGAAACACAATCGACAAAGGACCGTGTACCACCGATAAATACATTAATTGAATTTTTAAAAGAACGCTTTCAAATATTAGAAGCAATTGAATCTTCGCAAAATAGAAATAAAATAGTATCGGCGACAGGAGTAAGAATCAATCAATTTAAATCAGCCAATTTCAGAGGGCACATGTCACGTTCTATGGTTATGACTGCAACCAGCACGTTAAAATGTTATGTGTGTAATCAAGGGCACACTATATATAAATGTCCAGCAATTATCGCGTTATCGATAACCGAGCGAATAAGTAAAATAAATGAGTTAAAACAATACAAGGTGTGTTTACGTAAGCACGAAGGAAGAAAATGTTCGTCGAGAAATTGTCTGAAATGTTCAAAACCCCATAACACTATGTTGCATAGTCAAATTATAGAAAAGAACGAGCAGGAAAAATCCGAGACAATATCAAAAGAAATATTGCCTGCCGCTACGACTTCGACGACAGCACACGAATCGAACGTCGCAGATAACGTATTACTCGCCACAGCCATAGTGCAAGTAATTAGCCCATCCGGCAAAACCCCGTTAGCTCGGGTGTTATTAGATTCTGCATCGATGAATAATTTTATCTCAAACGACCTTGTGCACAGTTTAGGTTTAAAGCGTGAAAAAATAAATCACAGAGTATGTGGTATAGGAAACATAAAGCAAAATATTAGTTCATCGGCATTCGTAAGAATAAAATCGCGAATCAACGAACATGAACTAGATTTGAACTCGCTAGTAGTATCGAAAATAACAGGTAATTTACCAACAAAAACGATTATAGAATATACACTTCCCGATAATATTATATTAGCCGATCCGTCGTATAATGTACCGCGAAGGATTGACATATTAATTAGTGCCGGTCATTTCTTTGACATTATCGGTCCACGGCAATATAAAGTGATTAACAATGGACCTGTATTCTATAATATAAAAATGAATCGCAAAATGTGTTGGTAAGCGCATAACTCAACAACGCCTGGACCAATTAGGCCAAATCTTTTTTTAAAATGTTCGTTGAAGTTCAAGGATGGTTTTTACGGCGAGAAAAATTAGAATTATTGCTGGAAAAACATAAAAACAACAAAGAACCATTGTACTCATTGGTTTCAGGAATAGGAACAGATTCTATACACTTTTTGACACATATCCAACAATATAACAATTGCTTTCAAATGACTTCATTTGGGGCAACAAATGTAGTTCGGGAAAATTTTATGCCAACTTTCAAGGTATGTATTATAGCAGTTACTCATAATTATTTTAGCGAACAAAATTTTCTGTCACCAAAGTTAAGATGTGTCACTAATCTTCAATTTCTTAATCATTACGAAATGTATCACTTAGTCATCATATTATATGGTGATTCAGTTTCAGTGACACTTTTATTATATTTTATATTTGATAGATATTAGTTATATACTTTTTAAGATCAAATATTATTTAAGTTTGATCACTGACAATCCATTAATTTATACCACACCATAATATTTTTTTTTATTTACAGATACAAGGGCAAATATATCACAGAGCAGGTTCACTGTTACCAGTGTCAGATAGCGACAACAAATTTATTTTATGGGCAATTCACCACAAGAAATTGATCTGCGTTGTGCACATTACAATTTAGTAAAGAGGTCTATTGTAGAACAATTACAAACTTTATTTCATCAACACAATCAATTGATTATATTGTTTAAAACTGCCCTGGATCTGATGCCATCCGATAATCACAAAATTGTAATCAGATCTGATAAAACACCTGCAGGTTAGGTTAGGTACAAGACGTTTTAATGCACCAACTATTGATGAAGTTGCTATCGTTGTAGTTGGAGAAAACTTGGAATCCCGTGATATTGTTTTACATCGTAAACACACCGCTCATATGATGCACTGCAATATCCCATTATATTTTGGCAAGGTGAAGATGGCTACGATTTCTCAATAAAAATGATAAATCCCATTACAGGTAACTAAAATATTAGTTTAGCTATGGCGATAATATCTCAGTCATTATATTATGTATTTTAATTTTATATTTGAATGTTATTAAAACAAAATCTATTTACAGGTTCTAAAACCAACAAAAAAGTCAGTTCAATGAACTATTATTCATACCGCCTAATGATTCGGGAAAATGAAGATAATCACATATTGAAATGTCGGCGATTATATCACAAATATGTTGTTGACATGTATGTTAAAATTGAAACGGAGAGATTAACATTCATCAGGTTGAATCAAACCAAACTCCGATCTGAAGAGTATATACACCTTCGAGATGCGATTAATACTGATGGAAATGCACAGAATGTCGGTCGGATGACTATTCTTCCAGCAACATACATCGGAAGCCCTCGGCATATGCACGAATATGCTCAAGATGCCATGTCGTATGTTCGTCATTATGGTACAGCAGATTTATTCATCACATTTACATGCAATCCGCAATGGATAGAAATCAAGCGGGAGTTATTCTCTGGGCAATCACCCATTGATCGTCATGATATTACAGCCAGAGTCTTTAGACAAAAGTTGAAATCCTTAATGGATTTCATCGTAAAACATAATGTGTTTGGTGAGACACGCTGCTGGATGTATTCTGTGGAGTGGCAGAAACGAGGATTGCCACATGCACACATTTTGATTTGGTTGGTTGAAAAGATAAGGCCAAATGAAGTTGATGCAGTGATATCAGCTGAAATCCCTAATGTACAAGTAGATCCTGGATTGCATGAGGTAGTTATCAAAAACATGATACATGGTCCCTGTGGAACTCTTAATCAAAATTCACCGTGTATGATGGATGGTAAATGTTCAAAACGATATCCACGGACATTAATATCGGAAACAATTACTGATAATGACGGTTATCCATTGTATCGTCGCAGATCGACAGCAGACAATGGAAAATCAACAATTGTCAAATTAAATCAACAAGATATTGAAATAGATAATCGTTGGATTGTTCCATATTCACCCATTTTATCAAAGACATTCAAAGCACACATCAACGTTGAATCTTGCCATTCAGTGAAATCTATTAAATACATTTGAAAATATGTAACCAAAGGGAGTGATATGGCTGTGATTGGAATTGGTGCAGAGAATTCCAATGATGAAGTTACCCAATACCAAATGGGCCGCTATGTCAGTAGTAATGAAGCAGTTTGGCGAATATTTTCTTTTCCTATTCATGAGAGACACCCTTCTGTTGTTCACTTAGCTGTGCATTTAGAAAATGGACAAAGAGTGTATTTTACAGCACAGAACGCAGTACAAAGAGCTGCTCAGCCACCATCTACTACATTAACCAGTTTTTTTGAGACATGCCAAAACGATGATTTCGCACAAACATTGCTATATTCTTAAATGCCTAAATATTATACCTGGAATCAATCCTCAAGGAGATTTATACGACGGAAACAAGGAAAACCAGTTCCAGGATATACAGATGTATATTCCACCGATGCGATTGGCTGGATTTATTCAGTACATCCAAGCAATGATGATTGTTTTTATTTACGACTGCTATTAGTCAATGTACGTGGCCCAACATCATTCCAACAGTTACGAACTGTTGATGGTGAATTGTGTGGATCTTACAGAGAAGCCTGTCAACGTTTGCAATTGCTTGAAAATGACTCTCATTGGGATCAAACTCTCAATGATGCTGTAATATCATCACACGCTCATCAAATACGAACATTGTTTTCTATAATCATATCTACATGCTTCCCATCAAACCCAATTGATTTGTGGATCAAGTACAAAGATTATATGTGTGATGATATTTTGTATTAAATACAGAATAGAATGGGAAATCCAAATATACAAATCAGTGAAGAAATTTACAATGAAGCATTGATTTCAATTGAGGACATGTGCTTGATAATGTCAAACAAACTATTAATTCAATTAGGCCTGACCGCGCCCAATCGTCCAATGCATGACGCTTTTAACCAAGAGTTGCATCGAGAAAGACTGTATGATCTCAACGCTTTGAAAGAATTAATTCAAACAAATCTTCCACTGTTAAATGAACAACAGAAGTATGTATTTGAAACTCTTATGAAAGTAACAAATGATGAAACTGGAGGGATTTACTTCTTAGATGCACCTGGTGGTACAGGAAAAACTTTTTTGATTTCATTAATATTAGCAACAATTCGCTCACAAAATAAAATTGCACTTGCACTCGCTTCGTCGGGAATCGCAGCAACTTTGCTTGAAGGTGGTCGAACAGCCCATTCAGCACTAAAATTGCCATTAAATATGCAAAGCAATGAAGCTCCAACCTGCAACGTTTCGAAGAACTCTGCAATGGCAAAGGTTTTGCAGCAATGTAAATTGATTGTTTGGGATGAATGCACGATGGCACATAAAAAATCTTTGGAGGCTTTGGACAGAACCTTAAAAGATCTACGGAGCAATAATAACCGATTTGGTGGTGCAATGATTTTATTAGCAGGAGATTTTCGTCAAACATTGCCGGTGATTCCACGATCAACGCCAGCTGATGAACTCAATGCATGTCTAAAGTCCTCCAGTTTGTGGAAACATGTCAAAGTACTTCATTTAAGCAAGAATATGCGTGTCGAGTTGCAAAATGACCAATCTGGAAACATATTCTCTAAACAACTCATTGACATTGGTAATGGCAAATTTCCTATAGACATGTTGACTGGCTGCATTAACTTTCCCCAAAGTTTTTGTCAGTTAACTCGATCAAAAGATGAACTTATTCAGAAGGTCTTTCCAGATGTTTCTCAAAATTATAGAAACCATGATTGGTTGAGCGAACGAGCTATACTGGCTGCATAAAACATAGATGTAAATGAATTAAATTTCAAAATTCAAGAACAAATTACAGGCGAATTGAGGATATATAAATCAGTTGATTCGGCTACTAATCAAGATGATGTAGTCAACTATCCACCGGAATTTTTAAACTCGCTGGATTTGCCAGGATTGCCACCTCACAATCTTCAATTAAAGGTTGGATCGGTGGTTATAATGTTGCGAAATATCAACCAACCGCGTCTTTGCAACGGTATACGATTAGCGATAAAAAAATTACTAAACAATGTGATAGAAGCAACTATACTTAAAGGAAAGTATAAAGGAGAAGATGTTCTCATACTACGCATCCCAATGATTCCGACTGATGTGCCATTTGAGTTTAAACGACTACAGTTTCCAGTGTGTCTTGCTTTTGCTATGACTATAAACAAGTCCCAGGGGTAATCATTAAGTGTTTGTGGTATTAATCTAGAAAACCCATGTTTCTCCCATGGTCAATTGTATGTTGCCTGTTCCGGTGTTGGAAAACCATCAGATTTGTTTATCTATGCGCCAGGTAATCAAACAAAAAACATCGTATACCACAAAGCACTACAATGATAATAATAATAATTATGATTCACATGATTAACAATAAAGCGATTACTTACTTTTAAATCCTTATATATGTTTTATTTAATTATTTTTTATTCACAACGCCCTATCACCAGGGTGACGGTTCTGTTCAGGAGAATTTTTTAAAATACGTAGGCACAAAAACTGCCACATTACAAATCTTTTTGACAGAACGAAGTCTGTCGGGTCAGCTAGTATCAAGATACAAAGTTCGGTTTCGTAGTGTCAGGTGAAATACAACGTAAAATCTAAATCGTATCATAGTGTAAACACAGTTAATGAACTCCTAACTAATATTGATAATAACGATATAACCATTTTAAACGACACATCGATAGAAAAATTATTACAACGATTCTGGGAAATCGAAGAAAACGTTAGTGCTACGGCGTACACGAGTGAAGAAAAGGCTTGTTGTGATTTCTTTGAAAAAACCGTGAGACGGGAAATCGATGGCCGTTTCGTTGTCGAATTACCGTTTCGTGAAAATATAAAAAATTTAGGAAAATCATACGAAATTGCGAAACATAGATTATTTGCCATGGAACGTCGGTTTAAAAAGAATCCCGATTTAAAGGCGGGTTACGTAAAGTTTATGCGAGAGTATGAAGAGTTAAATCACATGACGTATATAAGCAGTGAACAGAGTGACATACCTGGGCAAATGTGTTATTTAGCGCATCATTGTGTCCAAAATATAAACAGTAATACTACTAGACTTCGC
>JAIUCT010006595.1:0-12394 GCA_021307375.1 Tetraneura akinire
AGCTTTTTTTTACACGAAGTTATAACGAAGTGTTTTTGGTGGGATATATATATATACACATTAGTTATATATACCTATACAGTACAAGCATATATCTCATACATCTATTAAATCATTATATTTTTGCACAGAATTATTATGTCTGTCGGTAAATGGTTTTATCCTCTGGACATGTATAATATCAGTAGTTATTTTCCCTTTTAATATTAACTGAACACTATAATTTACATCAGATATTTTTTCTATTATTTTATATGGTCCTCTATATTTATAAGCTAATGTTTTTGTTTTGTTTGGTTCTTGAAATTGAAATTTTATTAGTACCTTTTGACCCGGTATGAAATTAACTGATTTATGAAATTTGTCATAGTTTTTTTTTGTTTCTGTTGTTCTTTTTGTATTAATATGGGTATTTCTTTTCTAATTTCATTTAATTTTTCTATAGATTTAATTAAGTTAAAATTTACATTATTTGGTAAAATTTTATTGTCTAGTGGTTGATTAGCCTCTATACCATGTAATAAAAAGAAAGGGCTCATTTTTAGTCTAGAGTTTGGACTAGTATTATATGCAAATACCACCATTTTGTAATATAGTACCCAATCCTTTTGATTTTTATTTACGTAGTGAGTTAAGCTGTTACATAATAATCTATTCATTAATTCTGTCCTACCATTAGTTTGTGGATGATAAGCACTGGAAAAAATTTGTGAAAAATGTTAATTTTTTAGTCTAAAATAACTATTACTATATTACTCATATTATAAATTGCCAAAATATATTTTAAAACTATAAAATGACAATGTTAATATTATAATGATGTATGTGAAAAAACAGATCGAATAAGATGAAAAAACATGTATAAAACATTTAAGTGAGACATTTATTTTTTTATTTATATCATGATTTACGGCCTTTTTTTGAAGTTGTTTTGCGTTTAGTTCTTAGTCGTGTAGCTGCAGGTGTAGTATTACTTTTGGAATTAGTTTTATTGGTTTTTGATTTCACCTGTGATTGATTTGTAGATTGAGATTGAACAGAAAGTGATAATTGTGTACTTGTAGTTTTCTTTTGTGTGTTTAATTGCTGTTGTACTAAATCTGGTAATATACCTTTTTGTGCTAACATAGTTAAAAATGTACAAATAAATTGATCATAATTATGTGTACGTCGATAATCATCAATTTTATATTTATTACGTTTTTCATTCTCCTCTCGTAAATTACCTAAAAATAATTAAGTAAATTATAATACAATAATTATTATAAAATATTATAGAATAAACTACCTTCATTTGCATTGATTTCAAGTTCCAAGTTTTTTACAAGATTTTGTAAATCATTAACAGAAAATGTGTGATTGGATTTAATATTATTTTTAACTTTTTGATCATTATCTTCTTTATCTGAAGAATGATTAGATGGTGTTTCCCAACCTTTGGGCATAGTACCTGCTTCTAAACATACACATTTTATATCTGTTGGATTTCCTTTACCTACTGATCCGCCACTTAACGTTTGTACACGCATTACTACATTATTACTTGATTCTGAACATATCTAGAAAATTATAAATTTTTTAATTTATAAAAATTAATAAATTACATCAAGTAACTTTAATTAAATAGGGACAATTATATAATATAATAAATTATTTTTTATTATAATTTATAGTAGTTATTAATATAATTCAATAAATATAAATAATTTGATTCTGAGTGCAGAAAGAAATGTAGGTACCTATATATAAATTTTATTTTTTTTTTTTGTCTTAACACTCTTTGACTATAATTAACGCTTCGATTTTTACAAATGTAACCTATGATAAGTTTTTTTCGATTATTTCAAAATTAAACTTATGCGACACGAAAAACTACCAAAAAATAATGAAAAATAATGGCATATTGAAATTTTGACAAAATTGATTTCAACATTTTACTAAACTTAGGCAATATTAAGTTAGAGACTTGATAATGTTTTTTGGTAAACATAATTGCTTTACATGTGTAATAAAATTTGAAACTGTTAAATTAATTTTTTGTGAAAATATAGTACTTTCAAAATTTCCCATAACTCTCATTTTTATATCTATGATGTTTAATAAAATTGCAATTTTAAGTTTTACGGTCACATATTGCCTAACGTATTTTCAAAAAATTACAGAAATCACCAATCTCAATTTTTGTTATACCTGTTAAAAGTTAAAATTTTAGTTAAATCTATAACCTATGATATTTACATGCATTCTTCTTACTATTTCTCAATATTTTCTCAAATAATGTTTAATAAAATTGGAAATTTAAGGATTTAAGGTTTCAAAATTATGAAAATATATAATATTATATTACATTACATATTAATTAATAAATTAATATTAGAAAAATAATATATAATGTAATAATAAATTACAAATATTATAAAAACATTTAAATATTAGATATCATTATATCAATATAATTATTAATTTTATAAACAGTACGAATTAAGATATTAATATATAATAAATATATAATATATTAATATCTTAATTTGTGGTTAACAGATAATGATGCGACCTTGCAAATAAAATGTTGTATGCACAATGCACATACGAGTAGGTAAATATATGACAAAATTAATTATTTTTTTTAGTACCTTAGTGTGGATAGGATACAGGTGTGGAGGGAATAGTATTCTGATTAATGATAATCAAAACCCTAAAACTAATTTCAATGATGAAAATTTTGTATGATATATATACTTCATATATGTGATAAAATTTTAATCAAAAATTTATAATCCAATACTTTTATGCTATATTATCTGATTGAACTTTGCTAAAAATCAGTTTTCGAATGAGATGACTCAACATGTATTCAAATTTTAATAAAAATTAAAAATACAATACTATTCCAAACACGCCTGTATGCCTATAACTTACACACACAGCAGTATCAGCTCTTCTTTTTAAAATTAAAAGAATTAAAAATTACCTTTTCGTCAATTAAGTCTTTTGATGTGCCAGGAATGGGTGACATTTCTTTTTTATTTGGTAATTGATCACTAACAATATTTTTTCTCTTTTTCCCTGTGTCACCATCTAACTTAAGTTGTTGCAAGGCTTCTAAAACTATTTGCCTATTGGTCTTTAACATATTTAACTTGTGTGTAATAGCTAATCGTTTATCTGGTACAACCGCCATTAAATTAAATCGTATATCACTATACTCAGCTGCTGCCCCAATACGATCGCTAATTACTCTTCTAAATTTTTCTGTCCAATTTTCCCCTTCAGCCCATGGCCCATGATTCATGGGATATGGTTTTAATCCATCTAGTTCATACAAATGACCATTAATGGGTACATAACTGACAAAATGGTACGCTTCACCAGTAAACTGACCAGTGGTCGAGCCAGGAGTTTCATCCATACACGGACGACTTTCCGGCGTAACGTGTGAATTATGCGCTCGCGCCAATTCAGGAGTGTTCCCAATAGCCCATCCTTTATTCTCTGGATTCATTCCACGAGTATGTTCCTTTAAACGGTCCAAAGTTTCGCCTAGATGTATATCTGAACAATTGAGCAACACGGACAGCAGGGCATGCGTAGCACAGCTGTTGGGTATCATTTGTTTGGCAAAAAATATACTGTTGATAACGTCATCGTCTTTGACAAATACATCTGTCTGATCCACGATCTTTCTGCGGCTACGACGCTCTTTGATCCATCGAAACAAAAATATAAAACCGTAAACAGGTCCGTCCAACGATTTTTGAAGATCATAGATCTCTTCCAGTAGAACCCCTTTCACACCGAAATCTTCCAGAAGCAATGTGAACAAACCGGGGTCGCTTTCTAATTCCGACCATCCTTGTATGAGCCTATGTAGATCCACTGGCATTTTAACAAGAGTAACAAATTTGAATTTAGGTATTAGATTAGGTGTAACTTTACTACTAAAAGAACTTTCCTTAAAAATCATTATCTATATATCATCTATTATCTTATCTCTAGTACACAATACTATCACAGATAACATAAAACTTTTATGTTATCTGTGATACTATCACAAAACCATGGCTATAGATAATATGGTTGCCCAACGACGGTGAAAAATGTGAGCTCAAAAGGTATATTGGTTTTCGTGCCAGCATATAACGCTCCAGGTGTTAAAAATATTAACTACATTCGAGATTTGACTTTTATTTATTTTGATTAATAATAATATTCGTAATCAAAACAAATAATAATAATATTAAGAAAATAACTTTACTTTTACTTATTAGCAGAATAATATATAAATATACATAATTTATTTATTTTTTAGGAAGTAACCAATTTTGATAATTTTTTTTTTGTTTTATTATATTGTTTTGCCTCAATATTTTTATTATAACTATGTTGACGCATTCGCATTGTTATATACATTAAAAACATTTCTGTTAGAAATTCACTTTTGTGTTCTTTACAATTCCAAGAAACATTATGATTATTTTGTAGTAAATCAACCTGTGTATCTTCGAATACCGTTGGAGAATCTGCATACTTCTCAAAACTTAACTCAAATGATTTTATAATTAAGTAAACATGATTACGTTTTTGTTCTAGTTTAGCTGGTACACCAAAAGAAGTTTTAGAAATTACATGTTTATGCTTTACACAGCAATTAACCATAATGATGTTTAAAATTTTAAATATGTAAAAAAAATAAATTGAAATTACAGAAATTTGGAGGATGGAGAGAAATAGAGAATTACAAATAAAACAAATGAAAAAAACATTTATAATTATTTCTTGTATCCATTTGCGCGGTAAAAGCGGCATATTTTTATAATATATTATTATTTATTAAGTATTAAGCATGGCGATAGATTTATATAGTCATTGCTATTACAGTATTACCATTGATTAATTATACATAATCAATGGTATAATATTTGCGTAATATTAAATTAAATTTATATTATATTATGTTCATGTCTCATTCGTTATATTTTCTGTCGGTAGGTTGCGCTTGAGTCTACTCTTATTGGTCACGTGACTTTTCAAGAACATTCTGGCTCGATTCTTCGTTGTGTTTAACATAGGCCGTTCGGTAACCATATTATCTATAGCCATGCACAGAACAGAACAGAATAATAAATATTATATCCACGGTTTGATATACAGGTTACGGAACGCTGAATAGAAAACGAATTGAAAAATGAAGCTCAAAGTATCCTATTAAAAAGCAGCTGATTAACACAGGAAGACATGTCTCTAGCGCTCCAGTGCCAAAACAATATACTATTATCACATAATTTAGAATATTGTAATAAATAATAACATAATATTTAATTATACTTATTACCTTATGTATTTTATTATGCGAATAGTTTTTTTTTAACATTAAACCTCAAATTTATAATATTGTAAATACCTATACCATTTTATTATATATGACTTATTTTTTAATATTAATTAATTTTTGATCATTTGAAATTAAAATATGGTTTCAAATAAATGTTGTGTTCCTGGTTTCTCTCAGAGTAATACAACTAAATTTGGAGTACCTACCTAAAAATTTATATCAAGTTAATTATTATTTCAATATTTTACTTATATTTATACCTATAAATCACAAATGTTTAATATATACTAAAAATAAAAAAGATGAGCTGATACTCCTGCCACACAGGATACGGGTGTGCGAATCATAGCGTTTAATTTTAATTAGAATTTGAATGCAATGATAAACCATTGTATTCGAAAAAACGATTCTGAGCGATGTTCAGTCAGATTATAATTTTCGTTTGAACTAAAAATATCAACTTAAAACAGCTATAAAAAAAATTGATAATAGGGATTTTTCTAATATTTTAGTATGATGTTAAGTAATATGTAAGTATACTTCAATAAAATTTTCAGACCCTAATACCAAAAATTGCCAATTTTATCAAACATTATATACGTAAAAACGAGAATTTTACGAAATATTCAATGTCAAATATTATGTAGAAAAATGAACGTAACGTTTCCTAAATTTTACCACATATATATAATAGCTATGTGAACACTGAACACCCAAAACAATTTTCAAGTCTCTATCTTAAAAATTGCCCGAGTGATCGTGAAATATAGAAATTGAATTGGCCGAAATTTCAGTTTTCGTGAAAAATGCCGTTTTTTCTACCGTTTAGGGTCAATTTTGAGAAATTCGAAAAATGACCTAAATAAAGTACCAACTACATCCACTTTGCTACCGGAAACATACCCTATTCGTGCAAATCGGAGCATTATATCGGGTCATAATTTTGTTTTCATACATAAAAAAAAAAATCACACATCATTGTAAAACCAATACATTCTTCGCTTCGCTCAGAAACTAAAATTGTTATTCCAGTATTTGACTATTTACTTTTTACTATTTAAAATTTAATATATTAAATATTAATTAATAATTATATTTATTATTTACGAGTATAAACTATAAATATTCCTTTTTGTTTTTATTAGAAAAATTAATTATATCATAAAAGAAAATACTAGACATTATTAATTTATCACTGGAGCGCTAGGTGTACGCCTCTCATGACTGTAATCAAAGAGATACTTTGTGTTTCAAAATATTTAACTACGTTTCGTCACAGATTTCTATATCATACATAGATATATGTATATAGATATGATATAGAAATCTGTGCGTTTCGTAACCTGTATATCTTAAACCGTGATTATATCTGAGATACGCATAGATAATAGAAGACTATTATATTATCTATGGAGATACGTCCGTGAAATTAGCAGCTGCCAAAAATTGTATGATAAGAAATGGTGTATGTGTGGTAGCATCAAAATAATTTTAAGGAGTGGAATATAATATAATATCATCACAGAAATCAAATATATTTTTACGCTAGATAGCAGTACATGTAATATATTGAATAAAAATGTACATAAATTAAAATATAAAATGTCTAAATTAAGAAAAAATCATCATTCAAGGGTCAAAATTTTCATAATATATACTATGTATAGAAAAAATAATTCTAGTTTTCTGACTATACGTGAATAAATAACGAAAAAGAATAATATTATTATATTAGGAAATGTTCCGGAAAGTGGCGCCGCACGTAACTTATATCAATAACCAAACTTGTATATTTGAACATTTTTTTAAATGTTTGGAAGTCCAATTAAAATCTCGTAGCAATTTGCAATAAATTAATTTTTGGACTATAAAATCATAATGTTGTTCACAATTAATGTCAAAATGTAAATTAGAAAAAAATGTATTTTTAATTTTTAATTGAATTGTCGAATATCATTTTTTTCATATATTTAATCATGCTCCGAGTTCTATTCTCTTATCGCTCGAAATATATAACTAACTAATACAACCTAATACCAGGGCCGTCTTAGGCTTTGCAGAGGCCCATGGGCACACGGACCTTAGGAGCCCTTTTATTAGGACAAAAAAAAGTTAAATAAAAATATAAAATGCCTATTTTATATTACTTTATTAGTTATTAAATATTATGGTAAATTTTAAATTACCGGTTTCGGTAATGCGATAAGGAATAAAAGATACGACTAATGGCACATAACTAAGCATTATTTATTTTACATTTAACATTGCAATTTAATAAATTTTTTTTTCTTGAATATAAAATAAATATTATTTCTAGAAACGACACGTATCAATACGTAATAGCATAAAAAATTTAAAATTTCAATTTCAATTATTCGGGGCCTCCATCTTGTTGGGGCCCCGGGCTCGTGCCCCCCGTGCCTATAGGGTAAAGACGGAACGGCCTAATACAAAATTACAACTAATCATTCTGTAGTCGTATATGTAGCACGGACTAAGATATATTAGTCCATGATATGTATATAGTATCGACGTTTGTCTTTTGTGCAGATTGCAGTTACTCTTTACCAGTTTTCAGATATTATAGGAGTTATCAGTTATCACTTACCTACTATAAAATGTGTATCGAAATTTGTATTGATATGCATTTTATTATTTAAAATTATTTTTAATTGGTTATTCGTTTGTACTTTACAAGATGACATTTAGCAATTTCAATGAATTATTAAAAATATTTTTCAGGTGTGCACAGTCGTCTGTCAGGTATTTAACCCACGAGCTGTTACTGCACGACTCGTAATCGAAAAATATTATATTTTGTTCGAAATATAAATTGAAGTAACTACATTGCGATTAAATTGTATAAATATTACAATTCACAAATAGGTATATTATTTTATAATATAAATAATATTATATATATATATATATATATATATTAAAACACAAATATATTTAAATAGTCATTAATAATTATTTAAATATTTACTGATCAGTGATCACACGACTCTGTAGGAATGACGTACGAGGTTCGACTACATTACTACTGCTGCCTAAATAATAATATAATAGTTTATTTTGAAATAATATTTTAAATAATAGTGTATTTTGGTGGAAATCCGAAATTACATTTCTCATCAGCACGAGTCACTTGTGTTGAATCCAACACCAACGAGAAACCACGAGTGACTCGGCGAGTAAAAACAATACTACAATAGTCATGTAAACGATTAAATACCTCTATCGTCTTCAACACCGGGTTGTATGAACTCAACGTTTTTCGTAAACATATATAATAATAAAACGCACAGTGTCTTATAGTACATACAATCTTATGAACCTATTTGAAGGTCTTAGAAATCTTCAACACCGGGATGTACTAACTCGACGTTTTTTCGTATTTTTACGAAAACGTGTAGACCCAGAAAAACATATTTTTGTCTTTCTCAAAATACACAGGTGGTGGCGTGATTTTAAAATTAGATGTTATTTTGTATTCTTACGGATGAACGTTAAAACGTCGTTGATGGTCTTTTACATACCGTATTTACCGTAGTTCATCAAATAATAATATATGTGCAAATTAAATTTTTTACATTTATCAGTCTACATTCAGTATAAATAAATTTACTAAAATTTCAACTTTAAACACCTATAAGAAAAAAATGGAGTCTTGTGATTTCCCTAATATTTTGGAAACCCGTTAAGATATTGTTAAGTATGCTTCAATAAAATTTTTAAACATTTTAAAAATTGTTTAGCTTTTCTATGAATTTTTATTGTAAATTGAGAAATAATAAGAATATTTAATATATTTAAAAAATTTTGAAAATTCTTTTGTAGCATAAATAGATACCTTAACTTGGTTCCAAATTATTATGAATATTACAATTACATTTTTTTTTTTTATTATTATTATTGCTGTTTTAAGTATAAAGTATAAAAAGAAGTGCTGCTACTGCTGTGGAAGGAATACAGGAGTAAAGAGGATAGTGTTGAATTATGATTAAAATTTGAATGCAATGATAAATACTAATACTTAAAGAACTTATAGACTGTATAAATGTATAAATTTTAATCAATATTAACTGATGAACTCCGTTCAAAATCATTTTTCGAATATAATGATTTATCTTTGCTTTCAAATTTTAGTCAAAATTCAACACTATCCTCTTTAGTCTTTACACTTGTATCAGCTCTTCTTTTTTATTAGCAAGGCAATTAAATTAATTGTAATAGTATAAAATAAATTATATTATTTTAGTCTATGCTGTAAAATCATATTATATTTAAATATTTGTGACATATATTAGATTGACTTAAAAAATAATTATTATATTTATGGAACATTTTACTACTTATCATTTTAGATGATTTCAATATACACTGAAATTTTAATTTCAATTTCAATTTAATTTAAGTAATGATAAACAAAAAGTTTATTGCAATAAAAAAATGATTAATTTTTAAAAAAAGGCACATATTACATTTTATTAATAATAAATACCACATCAGTAAGTATTTTCAAAATTTATCATTATACATATTTAATATATATAATCTGGAAAATCTTAATTTTTGGTAGTAGACGTTGGTAATGATATTAGCAATTTTGGAGATAAATGTAACAACAAAAACCCATTTATCCACTCTGGAGTTTCAGTTGTGTTCAAAACAGGTGTCTTTAGCAACCTCTCCTTTAAACCACTGCAATCTTCACCTTCATTTACAGCTAAATTAATTGATTTATTTATTTCATCGTGTGCATACATCTAAAGAAGAAATTAAAAGAAATTAATATTATAATTATAGAACAGTGGTCGGCAACCTTTTTGGACTCCCGGGCCACATTCATAAATTAAAAATAGTTCGCGGGCCAGAAAAAAATTAAAATTTTATATTAAAATTTATTAACTAAGAAAAAAATAACTGTTTAAAACTTTAAAATAATAAAATGTAAAAATTACAATTTTTAATATTATAATTATATTATATATGTATATAAATGACAACCGTTTGATAAAATGCTTAGTGTGATTTTTGTTGTTATTGTTTATTATTTTTTCAATTTCCACATTAAAATTAAAGCTCTAAGTACATGGTGGAGATGGTCATCAGTTAAGCGTGAACGGTATAGGTTTTAATTTTTTTCATATGAGAAAAGGCGTAAGTAGATCCAAACATACTGAAGTATTTTGCAGCTATATTTTTAATTTTTGAAAATGATGCAGGAAGGTTAGCAAAAAAAATTAAAGGCGATGCTTTGAATGAGTCTTTTAAGATATATTGTGTCTGCAAATCTATTATCTCCATTTTAAACTCAATAGGGATTTCTTCAACATCAATATTAAATGGATTGGCGAGTAATTGAAAATATTGTGAATGTCGTTTGAAATCTTGAAATCGATTATTAAATTCCTGTTGAAGTATCGAAATAGTTGCAATAAATTTAACTGTGGATAATGAAAATTTTGACAATTCAAAAAGTTTTTTACAATTCGGAAAATGTGTTAATTCATTTTTTTCCATATGAGAACGTAATAGTTTCAATTTTATTTCAAAAGATTTAATATGAAACCACAAACAGGGCACATGACTTTTTCTTTATTTTCAACAACAAAGTATTGATTGATTGATCCATTTATTTTGAAATACACGACATTCAGAATCTATTTTTCTTTTTTTAGTGATGTTCATTATTATTTGTTTAAAATTTAAACTAACTGCCAAATAAATGATCACTATAAAAATAAAATATAAATTACTGTTATAATAACTACACACGACGCAAACAACACATACTCGTACGAAAAATACAATATTTCTGAACAGAAACGAAAATTAAGATTAAAACCCAAATACTCACGTATCTACACTATCTTATCGGTAATTGTCAAGGTATATCTATCATTATAAAATATGATCAATAGAAACGTTCAATTATATTTATGTAATAAGATATTCAATTAAATTTTGTTGTAGAATTTAATGCGGGCTGTATACAATAGACATGCGGGCCGCCAGTTGCCGACCACTGTTATAGAATATTGATTATATAGTAAATTTAAATTGCTATTATATTGTAAATATTTAATTATCATTTTCTAGTTTAAACAGAAGTATTCAATTAATTGTACTGAAAATTATATATTATTACTTTATTAGATTCACATTATGCAATCACATGAACAACTCAAAAATAATATACATGTACGATGTACCAATAAATATATAACCTATTACTAACCCTTAATATAAAAATATTTATAAGAAAACTCAAAAGAAAAATTTCTCATAGCATGTATATATTAAGGTAATACTCATACTCACTGCACATCGATATTTAGAAGATTGTTTCTTATAATACATTCTGTCAAAAAATGTTAAATATACAAATTTGGACCCCTTATTATCTTCTGGTATGGCATGCCATGCAGCCACACAATCCAAGTTCATATGTTCTGTACCTATTTAAATAGTTAGATAAATACAAAATGTTAAAATTTACTATAAACATATATATATATATGAATATATCTAAAATTTAATTATTTAACACGTTGACGGACATTACTGCTATAGCAGTTAAGCACTTGACTGTAATTATAATATCATTGGTATAACTAACTGAATATTATAGTTACGAAAAAATGTGTAAGAGCTTTTTTGTTATAATTATCATTCGTCCTATTATTCATCGTCCTCAATCATTATCGACGATAAACCGTTTCCTGGGAAAAATTTAATTTTGCCAAAAATATATTAATGATATACTATCTTTGTATTTTATACGACAGTCTATTATATAGTAGTGTTGCCCGAATCGACATTCGACAGCGGTTAACGTAAAGTGATTTTATAATATTACGTGGTCATAAAAATGGAAAATACTAATTATACGTAAAAATGTATTATGTATAAAATATTATAAGTAAAAATAAAATAATTCATGTTTTATTGTTTTCTACCTTTAAAAGTTATTATTTTTATTTTTTATAATACACCACAATTTGTATGATCATTTTTGAAGAATCAATAAATTTTTCTTTTTAGAAATTATTT
>JAIUCT010006603.1:0-10170 GCA_021307375.1 Tetraneura akinire
GGTAAAAACTATGTAAAAATGATCATTATTTCAGAAGATATTGAATCAATTTATCTATAATTAATTTATCTTTTGGCAAAGAAAAACTTGTATATTTAGTACTAGAGCCAGTAGTCTTACGACTTTTACACTTAAAAATTGCACATTTATAAATCATTTAAAAAAATTTAATTAGAAAAAAGAAATTATAACTATTAATTTTAACAATATATTATATCAATTGTTAACATAAATAACTAATAAATATTGAGTACCTATCATATTATATGCATAATGTTTTTATTTGGTACCTATTGTATATTTGTATATAACTTTTTAGTTTGTAGCACGGACTAATATACTTAGTCCGTGGTTGTAATATTATTTTTAAATTTAAATCGTCTGCGATTTATATACAAAATCATTTTGGAGGTCAATCACTAGATGGCGGTTGTGTTGCTAGTAGGTAGTTTTCTCCCCCGTACCCCGCCCCATATGTTCCATTTTGTAGACAGCCTCCCCAACCCTCCTGTCTGTACGTTACCAGTCCTGTATATTAGTCCGTGGTTAATTGT
This sequence comes from Tetraneura akinire, assembly GCA_021307375.1. NCBI lineage: Eukaryota > Metazoa > Arthropoda > Insecta > Hemiptera > Aphididae > Tetraneura > Tetraneura akinire. Next base: position 555 of record JAIUCT010006603.1, read on the forward strand.
TATCTTATCAGTAACTGTGAAACAGAGTAAAGGTCGGGACCACGATTATAGATAGATGATAGAATAAGATCTTATTCTAGATATAATCGTGGTCACCACACAGTGGCAAGGACGGCTGGACGAGCGCGATTAAAATATTTTAATTTTTAATAAATGACGTTGACGGTGCGGGCTTGGCGTCTGTCACTTTATGTTTTCACTTTTTCAGTGTAGTTTAGTTCCTTTTTTATTTTCCTTGCGTCTAGTTGTTTTACGATGCAATTATGGTTGATGTAGAATTGTTATGAATTTATGATGGGCGCTCGTAGAAAATTCTTTAGGGGGAGCATAATAAAATTAAACACCAAAATATACTTAATAAAAATTGTATTCTTTGTTAATTATAAAAGAATTATATCAAAATAATATTTATTATTTTAGATTCTGAGCGAAACGAAGAATGTATTGGTTTTACAATGATGTGTGATTTTTTTTTTTTATGTCTGAAAACACTTTTACTACCCGAAATCAGTGGTGTAATTTGGTAAAAAATTTTGGTGTTGCAAACATTATTATGTGGGTCATGTACATTTGATGTTCCTTACTTCAGAATTGGGAGGAAGTAAAAGGTCAACGGATCCTTTTTAAAAAAAATTATTTTCATTAATTAATTATTTGTAACTTATCATTTAAAATATTAATTTATATATTTAAAATATCTAGAAATAACAATACTCGTATAGTACCTACATTTCATTAGTTTATAATAGGTATATGAATATTTATATAGGTAGTGTATTTAAAACTTACAAATATAGGTATTTCTATACATTATAATTTATAATGATTTATAAAATAAGAACTGCTTTCAAAATCCATTGTAATAAAATTACCTATAATAATCTCTTATTGATTTTAGATCCTCAGTGTTTTGAGTATAAACTCACTATAATTTTGTCGAGCACACCATAAAGGAAGAAAACAAATTTTGGGAAATCGATTTTATTGTTTACAATGTCATCGAAAACATGGGCTCAACTGTTATGACTAACTGGCAAAACTAATTCTGACTTAGATACCTAGTTAGATTACACGGAATAACTAACGAAACTGTTTATTATGTTTTTTATTCTATTATAATATTAATTTTGTTTATTTATGTGTGTAATATTTTATTGAAATTGTATAATTAAAGTGCCCTCTCTCTCTCCTACATAAATAAGACGATTACGGTATAACACTATAACTTATAAGTTATAACATATAATGGTAAAAAATAATTAATAATTTGTACATAGTGTATAAAGCGGTTTATAGACGTACAATATTGTACAATATTGGAGTTTTGCAATATTGAACGTGTCACGTGTGGTTCTGGTATTGAAAGATGACGCAATATATTGTACAAAATCAAAAAAATTAGATATTTATTGTGCATTCTGGAAAAATATTGCATCATCTATGGTCTATGGGTGATAATGTGATATTGTATTGTGCAATGTTGAATGTGGTGTCAGTCGTCAGTCAGTTGTCAGTGTCAAACTGTCAAATATGTGTGCCGAATGCTCACGATGGCTTCTAAAAATGTAGATAGGCAATTTATGCTCGATTTTATTAAAGTGTATGGTGTATCATTCACTCCCGTCTTTGTGGGACATAAAGTGCAAAGATTATACTAACCAGGGAAACGACGTGCTAATTGAAAAATACCGGGAAAACTTTTCTGACGCCGACAAACAGGAAGTTATAAAAAAAAAGTCAATTCTTTGCGGACAAACTTCCGGTTATATTATTATAAATCGGACAAAGTGGTGGAGCTATGTGTATTTAGCCTAACCTAACCAATCGTTTTATTGACTTTTAGGCTTTGCTTTAATATCAAATTTGCAAATTCTAAAAACCAATTTGCAATTAATTTGTTAAATAATGACGTTGGCTCGGTTGAAATCGGAAAAAGTGATGGGGCTACGTGTATTTAGCCCCACCAACCGTTATATTGACTTTGACTTTGAGGCTTTAATATAAAATTTGCAAATTCTAAAAACCAATTTCTAAAATATTGGCATAATTTGAAGTAAATTAGACGATATGGTGGGGCTAACTCCACTACTCCACGTACATGTCGTAAGCAATGCTTATTTTGCTTGTAGGGTTAATCCGACCCTGTACATATTAGGTACTATAATATTACTATTTACTACACTTCTTATTTATTAATAAATGGTCTTCCTTTTTTTTTTGGTATTTAAATTGAGATTAAATATTTAAATATTATAGTATTATACTATTATGATGACGTGGTATTTAATATTTATAGTATAGTAGTGTTAACAAACAATTTTTATTTTACCTAGGTATCAATTTTTAATTATTTTATTATAAAAATTTGACCTAGATTAATTATTATAAATAAAAAGAAATAATGTTATTTAGAAATTAAGAATTTCTGATGTCAACAGCTTTATTGTGATGTCCTAGTTTTACAGGCACGTAGCTAGGATTATACATATGGGGTGGCCCAAAAGTGGCCAAAAATTTATGAGGGTGGCACAATTTGAAAATTGCTATTAAAATATATCTGCTCTCTGTACACATCTGATGACCTTTTTTTTTTTTTTGCTCGCCAATTCAATTTTAAAACGCTTACCCCGCATGATTTTTTGAACGTAGCTAGGATTATACATATGGGGCCAAAAGTGGCCAAAATTTTATGGAGGGTGGCTGGGTGGCATACATGTTATATCCACCTCTCAAAACTTTTTATTCTGTAAACATTTTTACTACCCGAAATAATGCTCCGATTATCACGAATAGGGTATGTTTCCGGTAGCAAAGTGGATCTAGTTGGTACTTTATTTAGGTCATTTTTCGAATTTCTCAAAATTGACCCTAAGCGGTAGAAAAAACTTCAAAAAAATGACGAAAAAACGGCATTTTTCACGAAAAATGAAATTTTGACGAATTCGATTTCTATATTTCTCGATAACTCGGGCAATTTTTAAGATAGAGACTTGAAATTTTTTTTGGGTGTTCACATAGCTACTATATATATGTGGTATAATTTTGGAACCGTTATGTTAATTTTTCTACAAAATATTGGACTTTGAATATTTCGTAAAATTCTCGTTTTTACGTATATAATGTTTGTTAAAATTGGCAATTTTGGGTATTTAGGTCTGAAAATTTTACTGAAATATACTTACATATTAGTTAACATCATACTAAAATATTAGAAAAATCCATTGTCAAAATTTTTTTTTATAGCCGTTTTAAGTTGATATTTTTAGTAAAACGAAAATCTTAGAATCCATACGTATAAATAAATATTCTGAAAATACTTTTACTACCCGAAATAATGCTTAGATTTTCACGAATAGCGAGTTTCAGATGTAAAAGTGGATGTAGATGGTACTTTATTTAGGTCATTTTTCGAATTTTTCAAAATTGACTATAAGCGGTAGAAAAAACTTCGAAAAAATGACGAAAAAACGGCATTTTTCACGAAAAATGAAATTTTGACGAATTCAATTTCTATATTTCTCGATAACTGGGGCAATTTTTAAGATAGAGACTTGAAAATTTTTTTGGGTGTTCACATAGCTATTATATATATGTAGTAAAATTTTGGATCCGTTACATTAATTTTTCTACAAAATATTGGACTTTGAATATTTCGTAAAATTCTCGTTTTTACGTATATAATGTTTGATAAAATTGGCAATTTTTGGTATTAGGGTCTGAAAATTTTACTGAAGTATACTTACATATTACATAACATCATACTAAAATATTAGAAAAAATCCCTAATCTCAATTTTCTTTTATAGCTGTTTTAAGTTGATATTTTTAGTTCAAACGAAAATTATAATCTGACTGAACTTCGCTCAGAATCGTTTTTACGAATGCAATGGTTTATCATTGCATTCAAATTCGAATTAAAATTAAACGCTATGATTCGCACACCTGTATCCTGTGCGGCAGGAGTATCAGCTCATCTTTTTTAATATTATGTTTTTAATCATTATTAAATAATAATAAATTATTGATATTATTTTGTATATGACAATAATTATTATTATATGAGTACGGAGTACCTATATTATTTTTATATTATTATTTTTCTCGTTATTTTTCGTATGATTTTATTTTGAACATCAAAATAATGGGGTGGCCAAGAAAATTTTTGGGGTGGCCTGGCCACCCCAGGCCACCCCGTAGCTACGTGCCTGTAGTTTTAAGATGCTTTAAATATAGGATTTTGAAAAGAACAGAGAGAGACGGTGGAGACACCCGAAGACGTTGCTTTGTCTTTGTGTTTAGTCTCCTCCCGTTTGATTTGTATTTGAGACATTTGAGTTATATGTTTGTGATTTATATTTGTGTTCTTTTAATATATTTAAAGTTTAAATAAATTTATTTATATTAATTAATATAATATTATTTTATTTTGTGTGTGTTTCACATACAACATGTTACCTATATATTTTTAATTATAATATTACGAATTAACACGAATTAACCACGATTATACATACAATATTACAATCAGTGTTTGATTTGGAGAAAAAGAAGAAGGGGACTATCATCAGACTTTCAAAAAAATTAGCGTCCCCCTAATATGCTTAAGTACATGTAATATCATAGGGGATTAAACAATTAGTAGGGGTAGGTACGCTTAAAAAAAAAATAAAAAATAGAAGAGGTACTCCGTCCCCCCGCGTACCCCCCAAATCGAGCACTGATTACAATCAATAGCCGTGCCGCCGTGGTATTAAGTCAAATATATAATATATATATTTTTTAAATTTATTATTATTTAATGGGCCAGCCCAATTACAATAGTGTATATGGAATATAAACAATGTATCATAAAGTATTATGGAGGTACAATGAGCAAAGTAAGTAAATTACTAACATAGAATAGAGAATCAATAAATTACAACGAAAAATATGAACAATGTTAAGTGATTAAATTATTAAGATACAGATTAAAAGAATCAACAGAATTACAAATAAATATATCAATATTAAAGTTATTTACATGTTTTATGGTTCTAATTAACGGTGCATTTTTACCATATAAAGTAGATTGGAATGACACATATAAAGTGACGGACTGACGACTGTCTAAAAATGTTAAATTAGACAATAAATCCAGATAGTTAACATAGCCATTTAAAAGTTTATATACAAAACAAACATCTTGTTTTAACCTTCTGACTTGAAGAGTATCAAGGTTTAAGTATAATAGTAAAGGCTTATTATGAAGTGTGGGACAGACGTTGAATTTTACATTTGATACTAATATGTCTCAAAAAGCGATTCTGGATAGCTTCAAGAGAATTAATTGGACCCCAGTAATGTAAGGAGACCAGATTATTGAATTGTAATCTAAAATTGACCTAACAAAAAAATGTGCAATACAGTGATTTTAGGGCTGTAGCTGTAGGATTATCAAAATTGTCGCAGCTTCGATTTATAAAGCCTAACATTGAAGATTCTCTATTCTGAATATATATATATAGGTACATATAATGATAAATTGATAATTGAATGAGAGAGAAGAGTCCAGCCATACGTCTAAATCTTTCACTTGATTGACTCGTTCTAATTCAATACCATATTATATTATTAACTCTTCAATTGATTTATTTTAAATAATAATATAATAGCAACTAAGACAAATCTATAAATAAAGAGTAAACACATATTATTTCCATTTCTCCACTTATTCAACACTGTTGCTGTCGTATAATTACCATTGAGTATAAAATATAGATAGTATACTATCAATGACAAATGACAATACAAATAGAATAGGACAATACATTAATAAAATCTATTTTTATTTTTATTGCGTCGCCCGTTCCCTAATAAAATCGTGTTTACACCCAGGACGTACCGCTCTAATTTACAATTTTAAAAAAATTTTCAGGTGGTGAATTTGTACCCCCTGGACCCTCCCTCGGGGCGTCTCTGACTATAATATATATAGTAATTACTAATTAGTAATATGATATATTATATTTATATAGTATATTTAGCTAGCCAGATTACATACATCTTTTTCTTTATTCTTTATTCTTTATACTTAAACCCCACATCGATGGGTAATTCAGCTAGTTCATTCATAAAATAATGAAATAAATATATTTTTATTTGTGGTACCTATTCAATCAACCCTAAATTTGGAGAAAGACTATTATATAATAGAAAACAATAATCTTCATATATTTTATTGATGTTACCTATAATTATTAAGATACGAGTATTAATTAGGCCCATCTGAATCAATTGCTTACGGCCCCAAAAGTATTTAATCCGACTTTGAATATGTGTAGTCGATTTTCTCTCATATTCGATTTATAATGAATGGTATACGTATAAGTAACAATAATGTATAACTATTAAGTACCTATTAACTATGTACTATATAGGTAAGTATAATCATACTATTAAGGTTTTATTGTGTGGTTGGATATAGGCGAGTTCAAATTGTTTTCGGTCTAATAATGAAACTCGAGTTGGTAACCATTAAAACATGTATTGGTTGCAAATATACATGGATTATTGCATAAATAAATTGTAAATTATGTTAAAAAAATGAAAATATTCGGTTTATAATAATTGTTATAGGTACCTACAGCTACAATATCTGTACATTTATTGATGTCTGTTGTGGTGTTCCGGTCCATAATCATTATATATCTTATTAATATCTACCTATTTATATTTTATATTATAAAATATAAATACATCACTAATACTATTTGTAAGACTATAACATTAACCAATCTGTAACAAATTAAATATTATTCTTTTCGATATTTTGTGGTTATTTTTTTACCGAAAAGAGAACATTCAAATCATATAAATAACGATTATGTCAACGATAAACTCGTATTCTTGATTATCTTGTCTTTACAGTTAGGTACATTTTAAGATTTTCAAAGTTCCTACGTTCGTCAATCGCATTCATTTAAAATTTTAAACGTGTATTCATTTTTTGTTTAATTTAAATTATTTACAATGATTAAAATACACGTAAGTATATTATTAATACTGTATCTATAAGCCTACAAAAGTGTAGGTTTATTTTATTGTCTTCCCAAACGTACATATTACAATATTCACAAATATATCATATAGGTACCTTACTTATATAGTTTTATATAATATATTATTTTATATATTATTATAGTATTTTATTAAAATATATTTATTATCTGTGATAATATAACATAGTTACATTTACATAGATAAGTACACCATATACAATAATCTATATAGGATATTACGTATAACAACATTACGTCATTACCTACATGGGGAATTTACTAATTATTTAATTAAATTACAATTAATTTAAGACTGCAGTTATTCTTATTTTATTACTTTTATAATATAATTATTAATTACTTTACAATAATAGGTATCTTCAAATTTCGTAAGGTTTATATTCATTGAATTCAAATTATTTATTCTCTAATAAACAACAACCGAGAAAAATAAATCTAGTAATTAATGCTTAATCGTTTGCAATATATATTTATACCTAGGTACTTGTAATATAGGTGGGTATATTTTTATTAATTACGAGTTATAATTTAATAATTATGAAATTATTATTAATTTCATTAAATTGTTACTCTTTTGTATGCCTAATGTTAATTCATATTATTTATTTTAAGTTTTTAACAATTATTTTTAAGTAATTCATTATAATGCATTTCTTAAATATTTACAGTAGGTACAAAATTTAATATCATTTTTTAATGCTTTTAATATAAATAAATTAAATTATTAATAGGATATTACTGCATATTAGGATGTTACCCACACGATGATGATTGTTATCTCTATTATCTTAGAATCTTGCTTACTCGTTTAAGACAGCAAATCTACATAGGTGGTATAGGTAACATGTTATTAGTTAGGTACAGTGGCGTGGCAAGGGGCTTATTTTTGAGCCGTTGCTCAATTTCAAAATTAGGTGGGTGGGTTAGGTTTTTGGGTGGTATAATTGTATGAAGTGTCTGAACTTTTATAAAGTGTAAAATGTAAACTAGAATTGAAATATATAACCACTACTATTCAGTTATTGTGTTTCATGTATAAATGTAGGTATAATAATAATAATTTGTACACTTTGTAGTTGTACCTTGTACGTTATTAAATTAATAAACCTGGTAAATACTAAATCCTACATAATATAGTATCTACAAAAAAGGTTTATATCAAAATATCAAAAAGAAAAATGACCATTAAATTGACTCATACTCGTACAATATAATATAATTGCATTACCTTTTGTGTATAAATATTGGGAATATCCAATTCCTACGATTGAACATTTAGTTTATGATTAATTTATATTTAACTTGATAAGATTATTAATTATAATAATATAATAATCCACTGTGGTTTGTATTCTGCTTAATCTAATGTTCATTTCCCGTGTCCGGAATAATATGGTTAAAATAAGTGCAATAGCGCGCTAGTACGGTTTTCCCATTTATAACAAATCGCCGTCATCGAAAATTCTAGAATTTTATTTAATGTTTATTATTAATTATAATCGTTATTTGTTGTTCGTTTATCGAGCTTTCCTGTTTCCAGTGTGTAGTGTGCAGGGACTGTCTTACTGTCACAACAGTGCCTATTGGAGAATTTATATAATATAATAATTTATTATTTTTAACTTTGTTTTTTCTTTATAATGTCACAAATAATAATATGTTCTTGTGGTAAAAAAAAAAATAATTTAAATAATACAAATTGGAGCCGACATATTGGAAGTTGTAGTGTTGCAAAATTAAAAAGAAAAAATATATGTTCCGATCTTACAAAATATGTGAAGCGTACAGCAATCTCAAATGAAGGTAAAACATTTTTATTTTAAACTAATTTAATTGTATTTTAGTATTATCGTATATTATTATCGAAGACGACACAGTGACTTTAGAAGTTTAGAAATAAAAAGATGTTTTTAAACAAGTAGCTTGGTAGGCGTCAGGCGGGATGCCTCTTTGGTAACATATACATAGTAAATTAATTTATTTAGAATATTAAATGATCTATTTTTTGTTTTAACTTATCCTTAAAACCGATTGGATATTTTTTCCAAGAGTAAATATAATATTAAATAATATTAAAAATAAATACATTTTTCAATATGTGTCTTATATGAAGACATAAGGTTAATTTTTTATAAATTTTGGAAAAGCACTCTTTAAGACATTTATTGTTTATACACATTTATACTTTTATTTTTTCAACAATATTTTTAATTAAAATTAGATTTTACTGGCCTCAATGAAAATATACTTTTCAATTAAAATTAAAATTTAGAGATAGTTTTATACTTGACACTAAAGATGAGGGTTTGTATTCTAGCTGATTTTCAAGAAAACGGATTTACAGACCCAAATTCCGTGACGTTGCATTCAATTATTAAAAACGAGGAAGATGATCAAAACAATGGTATTAAAAAATAATTAGTAATCGTTTATATAAGTATATATTTAGTAACAAAGTAAAATAAAAAATTGAATTTATAAATGTTATGTTACAAATGCTTCTGTTAGACACTATGTTTCTTATCGTTCAATTGTTAATATATTTTGTAAATAATTTTT